>CAJUYG010002724.1:0-28089 GCA_910591675.1 Galerucella calmariensis
TTTATCATCTCTGGAAGTATGCTAGACCCGAGACCCCTACATCAACCGACAAACCAATACTATAATTTTTAATAATAATTCAAATTAACTGTCACAAAAAAAACTTACAATCTTTAAGAAGATGTTCAAATTGATGCCCATCTTCGTAAATGCATTTCTCAAATCTTGATAATAGAACTCGGCTACATGCTGCCCTAATCATTTCCAGTGTCACAGTTCTACAAGCATCGCGTATTTTTCTCCTCAACTCGTCTAAATTTGTAGGCGGAGTTGTATAATTGATACCTTTAAGATATCTCCAAAAGGAGAAATCTAACGGTGCCAGGTCTGGCGAGCTTGGAGGCCATTAAATAGTACCGTTTCGTCCAATCCAGCGTTCTGGAAATATCATGTACAGATAATTCCTCACTCTACGATCAAAATGTGGAGTTGCACCATCTTGCTGCCACCTCATTTATTATATTTCTTTCATTCAATGGAATGTCTCCATGTTGGTCTGGAAGTATATTTTGTAAAAAATTTGGGTATCTCTTTCCCGTTAGTATACCATCATAAAAGTACGGGCCAATCAAACGCCAATTGAATAGGCCACGCCAAACGTTAACCCCCCAAATTCTCTGAAATCGGGTTTACATCACCCATTTTGGATTTTCTGCAGACCAGTAAGGGCAATTATGTCGATTGACGATTCCGTTATTATGAAATCTCGATTCGTCGCATCACAGAATTTTATCAAAAAAAGATAACTCATCGTCTAACCGTACATGCATATCTTCAATAAATGTACATAGTAGATCAAAATCTTGAGGATTCAGACCTTGCACCAAATGTATCTTGGAGGGGTGATACTTATGATTTTTTAATATCCTGTGGATAGTTGATTTGCTGATACCAAGCTCAGATTCCAAATGTCGAATGGTTGTATGAGGATATACTTGTAAATATGGTAAAGTAAGTATGGTAAAGTATACATTGTCATCATTTTGTACAGATTTTGTCCTAGATGTTTCTACTTTGGCTTTCCCACTGGGAAAAGAACCATTGCGTTATTCTTGTTCCACATATCTAAATGTATCTTTACCAGGTATTCGGCGATTGGAATAACGAGCTTTGTATAAATCTCTAGTTCTTTTACAATTTCTTTCACATTCACCATAAATAAGAAGCATATCAACATATTCACTAGCCGTATAAAGAAAAGGCATGTTGACTTACCGTTTCACAACTTGAAAATAAATATTGTGGCAGTTATTGGCACTTTTGTCATTATCATGTCAAACTTGACAATAGACAGTATTTTTTATAAGATTTGCTATGATACTTTTTAATGGATATTTAGAAGGTAAACAATTTTTTGTGGAAAAAACACAATTCTATGTAATTTCACTCCATGATATACAGGTCGTTTCATTATTAACTTTCAAGTATTATTAAAAATTATAATATTGGTTTGTCTGGATCATTACGTACGAATGTAAGATTGCCGAAAATTACAGGGGATTCAATTATGAATTTTTTAACTTACAATCCTTTATGTACCTGTAGCTATTGAATTAACCACCTTAGACCCCAAGTGTGCTAGTTAGTTGGAATTGTTTTATCGGGAGGAGCACAGAAAGGCACAAATATACAGGTTGTCCCATTAATAATTTTGAATGCGACATCACGTGACCAAATCAAATGCCTCATTGGGTAACACAATAACAAGAAAAGATGCAACATTTGCTCTAATTTACACCCCCAAAATTATAATTATCCACTACTGCCAAATTCTGATATATTACTTGTCTCAATCGTCGTATACCTACTGTGATAATTGTTTTTTTAAAACAAGAATTTCCAGTTCTAATTTTTCATTTTGTAAACGTAGATTTTTTGTTTTCAATAAATGTAATTCTTCTTCTCTTCTAGATCTTTCTTCGAAAACTTTTGCATTTTGCGCAGACTCATCTTCCAATAGTTTTCTTTTTTAAAATCACTAAATCCTTCTTTTTTTCCCTATGCTCATCTTGTTTAGGTTCTATTTCAACGGCGTTCCTTTTTCTTTTTGTTTTGTAGCATTTTATGAAAATTATGAATTGATTTTGGGTAGCAACTAAAAGTAACTACATAAGTGCGAACGGCAGCAGTTCATCGGCGAGCATAGGTCGTAGGAACCGCTGCTAATTTGTAGATTGTATCGAATGAAAAGTAGTCTTCCCGTGAGCGCCACGTTATTTTAGACGGTAGTTATTAACTTCATAAAAAAATAAAGGAAAAATGAAGTAAGTAAAGTCACTAATAAAATTTATCTGTAAAAATTGAGAATGTTAAAAGTGTAGACCAAAAGGAAATAACACAATTTAGTTGCAACGTTTTTTATTTAATAAAAAAAATGTGATGGTTGAATACTCGTTCAACATAATATGTACAGATTTATCAATTCAATAAAAATAGGATAGTTATCCAAAACATTTTGACATCCTCAAACTCTTGGAGCCCTATATAACTATTAAGACCATATTAAAATTGATTTCCCCCCAAAACATAATGTACGAATAAATAGAGATTATAGCTATAATGTGTTAACACTTTTTATGTACGATTAGACCTTAATTATAAGACAAATTAGGTTTAATTGATGGATATTATTAAAAAAAATGAAATGATTTCGGTATACATATAGAACCAGGTTACCAAAAGTAAAGCTTGAATTGTATTACAAAAAAAATAATAAAAAAATATTTAAACATATAAGTTGGATAACATACAACTTAGCATACAAGTCTGTATGGAAAACGCATAACTTAAACCAAAAATGCAGATCATAACTTAAACCAAAAACACAGATATGATTTATACCAAAAATGCAGATATTATTTTCAATAGAATAAAAAATTCAGGAATAAAGAAAAAACGAAACCTGAATCCCAGGATTGCAGAGACTGAAATTACTTAATATCATCCCACTCTCGTTTTGACTAGTAGCTGTAGCGGCCACATGGTCCTCATGCGGGTAGAGGAATCTGCCCTTTCGAATAACGGCTTCTGGATAGGATGAGCATCTAGTTTGGAATACCCGTCAGGTTGAATCCCGCCTGTCTCACTTCCAGGGCCTGAATCAGGACCCACAACGGAAAGTATGTTGAAAATCGAAATTGCCGAAATAGCAATGGCGACCAGCCAAAATGGTCGCTCCAAACCAAAAGTACGCCACGTGGGTGGCTTAATACTTGATATGACGGTGATCCCTATTAGAAATAGCTTAAGTAACTAAAATATTTTCATCCCTAAACAAAACTTACCCTTTCGACAGCAAGGGGACACCAAAAACTGATTGGCAACTAAGCCCAACAACAGAACTATATTCATCTTGGTTTCTACCTCATCTTTTATAAAAATGTCTTGTCTGACAAAAAAGCTTTACCCACTGGGTGTCTATTGATCACTGCTGCCAACTCAAGAGAATCGACAATTATTTTCACCAACTTCTAGGATTTGGGCTGTGACTGATGCTTTACATTTCAGCTACTGCATCATAGAACTAACTCAACTAAATGACAGAACTCTATCGACTACTAATCTAACAATCATTAACACCAACCTACAAATACCATGGAAATACTCGCATGATCTTTCCTATTATTGACGTTTGTCAATATAATAAACAAACAAGTTAGCTATAGTAACTATAATAATTACAAACGAAAATTGAAAAGAGGTAAGCATATATTTCATAAACATTATTGATGATTAATTCTTGGATATGATTTTAGGCTCTTGATATTTGAAATAACTCATAAAAAAACTAAAGGTAATAACCAAAATCCTCCTGAAGTGTATGAAGACATAGATGACATAAGTTTTGGATAACATTATGTTATATATTGTTGAAAATATATCAAGGTTAACCAAATAAAGTATGGAAATGAACCTTTCTTTGAATTTTTTATAATTCAGGTATCATAAATTAGTAATTGAATTTTTAAATGCTACACACCCTTTCTCCCTAAAAACAAAATATGTTGACTTGTCAATATATTTCTTATCAACCTTCAGTTAAAGAAGAATTTCTATGTACAACTTTGCTATTGTCTAAAATAAAAATGTATGATTGGCATCATTTAAAATTTGATAAAAATTTAAAAAAAATATTTTTTTAATTTATATCACTGAATTTCAAACATTTACTGATATTTGAACTTATTTTAGTTTATATTTTTTTAAATTAATTAATACTAAAGCTAGTTTTTTCACTTGAATTCTAAACTATCTTATGGTTTTTCTTTTTGCCTTCCAGAAGGTCATTAAGAGGTGACACTAAAGCTGAGAAATTCTTTATAAACCGCCGATACCAAGAACATAATCCTAAGAATCGTTTAACATGCGTATAAGTTTTAGGACGAGGATAATTTACCATTACTGAACTTTTGTCTGGGTCTGTTCGCAGACCTTCTACATCAATTACAAAACCAAGATACTTCAATGAAGTCTTAAAAAATTCACATTTTTTTTTAATTTATAGTTAGGTTAGCTTCAGATAATTTTGTTTTCACCTCAGATAGTAATCTAATATGTTCTTCAAAAGTTTCAGATACTATTATTATGTCATCTAAATAACAGAAGAGTTCATATTTAGGACCAAAAATAGAATCACACAGTCGCTGCTGTGTTTGTGCTGAATTACACAACCCAAATGGCATTACTGAAAATTGGAATAGGCCTCTGCCTGGTATACTAAAAGCAGTTTTTTCTTTTGACTGTTCATCTAAAGGAATCTGCCAAAAAGCTTTTCTCAAATCTATACTAGAGACATATTTAGCTTTGCCCAACATACTAAGAATACGATCAATTTGTGGTAATGGATAAGAATCATGTTTGGTTAGTTCGTTTAACTTTCTGCCATCAAAGCAAAAACGATATTCACCTGTCTTTTTCTTCTGAGCTTTTGAGCTATTTATTAAAATTTACACTTTAATTACTGGAAAAACGTAAGATTTCATGTTATATTGATAAACAAAAAAATTGCTAATCCATAAAACATCAAAATTGTAAAAAACATGCGAAAATAGTTGTCATAAATATTAAAAATAGGATTTAAAAAGGATTTCATCTAAAAAATGTGACTGATGCAATTTTTTCCCAGTAATAAACTTGATTTATTAAATTCTCATTACATATATGCCATAAAAAATCTCATAATAGATAAATATACATGCAAATCGTACTATTGAATTTAAATACTTTTTACTGATGACGTTATTTATTATAATATTTTCAAATACAATAATCTTCTTATTCATCAATACTTTATCTTGCATTCTAAATACTTCTCCATAAGTTTTTGTGTTTTTGTCTCTTTGATGGCATTTCTTCACCGTTAGATTCGACAAACCGTCCCGATTCTAGTGGATCTTCGAAATCTTCGAGACCATCACCGTCTTCATCTCCAATATTATTTCCGGTCTGCATTGGTTCTTCATCCACAATTTCATCCGAATCATCAACTTCCTCGTAGGTTTTTTCTTCTACATTCGAGCATGTTTCAGAACCATGACAATTTGAGCATAAATTTGTGCATTTCAAACCATGTTTTCGGCAGCCACATTTTAAACTTTCACATCCAGTTTCACAGCCGCAGCAAATAGTTTTAAGCAAGATTTCCGGAATTAATTCCTTGTCTGTAAATTTGGGCATAATGCCGCGTTGATGCACGATAGAATGAAGAAGACAGATATGATACGTAGCGGTTCTAAATTCGTCCGATCCGCGCATGACGTCATCTTGTGAGATATTTATGGCGCGCTTCAATATTAGCAAGTAGAAATTTGAAATATTGGTTGTTTGGAAGGTTTTAAAGTTACTACAAATGCCTCCCCCTACTGTGTTTTCATATGTACAATAAAAATTTATAAGGGCAGTATTTATCAAGATCCAAGATTAAGACTAGTAACTAAGGCGACAACAATCGTAACAAGGCTTTAAACAATCGTTACCTGAGCAACTAGACTTAGACTTGGACCAACCCTTTGATAAATCTTACTGATAATATTATTGCAAATAAAACGATGTAAAAACTCAGTACATATATTTATTTTATAATTTTTTTATATTTTCGTTTTCTAGAAATAGCAACATCATGTAAATCATGATTCAACTACCCCATTCTAAAAAACATTCGAGAACGATAAAACAAAAGTCTTCCATTCACACAACACATGAGAACTCATTTTCAGTAATTTCTTCAAATAATTCCTGGAGATAAATGAACTGTCCTTATTCACAGATCTGAATATTTTCTCAAGTTCTTCCAACTGAATCATAAATTCTGGAGATGGTTTTGATAAGCCTCCTTCACTTAAATGTGAAACCCAAGTATAGCTCGATGTTGAAATTGTAGAGGTATCAAGATATTTCATTCTATGACAAATATACCCAGCCAAGTTTTCTAATCCGTCATACTGAATATCACTCAGTTCTATATCAACTGAGTTAAGTACTGTTGAGTAAGTAGACTCCTCGGGTTCTTTGTTGTCGTCAACTGAGGAAAAATATAGTCCACATAAATTAACTTCCTCAATAGGTAAATCAGGAGTATCATCCTCCTCAATGTTGCCAAAACTTGAAAGAGAGCCCTAATTCCTATCGAGAATGTAGGACCTCAATCTGTATTTAAACTCAAGGGCATCTGGATGATCATGAAGCCCTCCCTTAGCACGTATAACTCCAAAAAAGTTTTCCAAAACGTCTTGGTTTAGCCTGTATGTTAAAAGGTATTTTGTGAAAAATCTTGCCTTCAGATGCTCAAATAACAATCTCAAAGAGGTATTTGTCATAATTACACCTAAAACAAAAAACTAGGAAATTTGATACTTATGTAAAACCAAAGGACTGCTTCTGAGTTATATAAAACTCGTATTGCCAAATTTTGACCTTCCTTTTTGTATTCTTAAACAAAATTGATTGAGAATTAAAGTAATGTTGGATAATACAATTATAAACACCCCTCTTTCCCTCTTAACACACGCCAAAAAATGTTCCTCCTCTAGCCACGTCACTTAATTTATGTATGTTTATAGATTGAAAATAACAGAAAGCTATAAAGATAACAAAAACTTTATTTTTGATATAATACTGTACCTACCTTTTTGAAATGGAAGTAAAGTTCTTCAGCCCTTCACTCTCATGTTCTCCATAATATCGTTTATTTTAGTGAGTATACTGTCTTGGGTTGTTAATGCAAGTCCATAAGCTTTAGTTCTATCTCTACTGTCACTTTTAGGAACTCGTACATTCAATATATCGAACCAATCATTCACCTTGAAAGACATAAGAATAGCTAACTATTTTTGAAGAAGATGGAATTAAACAAATAATATACATACCAATTTGAAGAAATCTGCACATTCTACCCAGTTTGGTTGTTTTAAAGACCCCATTGTTCCACATCGAGAAATGGCCATTGATATAGTGTGTGAAAATAACTTTGTGGCATGTTTTACTTTTTGACGGGCAGCTCCTTGTACATTTAAGGACCCTTTAGAAATTTTGTGTGTTATTCTCAGGTCAGAAGTGCCGGTGACTTCCAAGAGTTCTTCAATTGTAGTTTTATTTATTTTTTTCCCATTTACTATGAACCCATGGTCAACAAAGTGATTCCTTATCAACTTCATTAGATGGGGAACATCAGCAAATACAAAAACTGGTTCACCAATAGAAGGATTTGTGAAGCTAGTGTTATTATGATTCACATCCAGTTCACTATGAAGAGATCTATTTCCACCTCCCAGATCACTTACCATAGCCACAACTTGAAAACCTGCAAGACATTATTTTTAATAAACTGTTTCATGAAAAATTAAAATATTCAAAAAAGCATATTAATTTCCTAGAAGTAATTTATTACCTGAGGATTCCATAAAGGTGATTATCTCGAATAATTTCTCTTTAGTAAGCTTAAAATCATAATCATAAAATATAGGATGCTTCTAACTTTTGAAAAATCCCCTTAACATTACTACTTGTGCATAGCTATATGGCTTCAAAGTTTCATCCTTGACTTTGTCATATAGGTAACATTTTCTAATTTTTATTTCATCAAATAATGATATAACACACACTTTATCCAGAGTACTCATATCTGATAGCTTCATAATATTGAAAACACTTTTTAATATTCCAGGGGAAATTTGAATTTTTTGATCCAGCATCGAAGAGTGGATACTGCAGGGAAGGGATATCCCTTCTTCAAGAGCAATCTGTATGATCTGGGACCAGCAGAATATATTACGATAGCTTTTGAAATGTCTTCGACAGACCATCTCAGGCGAGCCTTTGATCCCTCAAGTTTTTTCAGTTGTTCTCTGCTAAATAGATTTCCTATAATATCTTGTCTGTGTTCTAAAATTTTCAATTTTTCTTGAAGGTTAGCTATTATTCTATCACGATCATCTAGTTGTGTGTCAGTATTGACTCTAAAAAATAGTATTAACAAGGAAAATTAAAACCAAATCAAGAATACTGTAACTTCAAACTACAGCTGCAAATTATGATGAAAATATGAAATATTTACCCTATTACTCGAGTAGATACATCTACCCGAGCATCTACCAAATCCACTTCCTCATTGATCGGATGATATTCACTTATACTAAAGTTAACTCTATCACCATCCGAGACATTGACTCTACAAACACAAAATACCTATTATTGCATGCAAGGGATAACTGAACTTGACCAGCAAGGGTTAGTTAATAGGAACCTGTTTCTCAATTGAGTGTTTAACCCTGGGTTGAACACCACCTAAAATACTGTATTTTGGAATTTTTAGTTGTTTTTTTTATCAATTATTAGAAAATATGATACGTCTTGTAACTGTGAAGCTATAAAATATTTCATCTTGGGGTCAATTTAATCCAGGGTTATTTCAACCTAGGGTAACCCTCAATGAAGAAACGTAATAATACTGTTGACAAAAAATAGGCTATTGTTTTTGCCAATAGCTTCAAATTAACGAAGAGTGTGAAAACCAATCAAAACCATACCAAATTACTATACAAATAACCCAATACCTATGTGCACTGCCAAATATACCCCAAATGAAAAATGGCTACAAAATGATGTATGTATATATCTTATGATAGGAAATAATGTACAACCCCCAAAATAGCTTACCCTTCCAAAACAGTTTTTATCAACTCCTTTCTTTCCCTCTCTTGTGCCCTATTCCTAATGCGTCCTTCCCTGCGGGATGCACTCTTTTCTTGCAGTTTTTCAGATTTGCTAAGTAGCGGTGAGTTTTTTGATGGTACGGCCTCTTTTTTTAGGGGTCTGTATGTATAATATGGTATTATTAGTGTCTGTGGTTAGGCAACCCAACAGTACAACACATGCAGAGCAGAGACAATGTGGACAAAGGAGGTATGGATCAATGGTAAGCCTATAACTTTCAAGCTGGATACTGGAGCTGTGGTAAGCACCTTACCTGTACATATCGTAAATAAAATTGCCCTGATGTGCCAATTTGCAAGAGTAATATAACATTAATGTCCTAAGGTGATCCAAATTTCAAACTGAAATGTTTAGGTGAAGTTGTTTTAGAGTGTGTAGTTAAAGACTGCATAAAAAAGTGTCATTTGTTGTTGTCAATGCTGAAGGTCAAATACCGTTGTTAGGTTTACAAGAATGTTTAAAATTGAACTTGATAAAAAGGATAGATTCTGTATGTAGACCAAAATTGTTTAAAACTTTAGATGATGTTATTAAATGTTTTTGAAGGACTCGAGAAATTTCCTACACAACACCATATAACTTTAAAACCAGATATAAAACCAAAAATAAATGCTATAAGGCGAGTGCCTCACATTTTACTAGAACCATTGAAAAATAAGTTATATGATCTTGTATCGAAGGATATTATAGAAAAGGTCGATAGGCCTTCAGAGTGGGTACACCCTCTGGTTATAGTTGAGGAACCAAATGGTGACATTCGTCTTTGTCTTGATCCAAAAGATTTGAACCAAGCTATACAAAGAGAGCACTTTATAATTCCATCTTATGATGACATTGCTGTCAAATTGACAAAGATTAAGATTTTTAGGTATGGTTAAGTATATAGGCAAGTTTATACCAAATATATCTAAAATAACTGCTCCTTTGAGAAATCTTACAAGAAATGATGTTGAATTTAAATGGACGGATGATAGTAAAAATTCTTTTAATACCCTAACACGTTTGTTAACCAATTCTCCAGTTTTAAACTATTTTGATTCAAAAAAGCCAATTGAAATAGAGACAGATGCGTCTAAAGATGGGTTGGGGGCGTGTCTTTTGCAAGAAGAAAAACCTGTAGCATTTGCATCACGTAGTCTAACTAAAACTGAGCAAGCTTCTGCTCAAATTGAAAAGGAGACATTGGCTATCCTTTTTGCTGTAAAGAAATTTCACTACTTTATTTATGGTATGCCTACTAAAGTTTACAGTGATCACAAACCTTTGGAGTCTATTTTTTGAAAAAATTTACAATCAGCATCACCAAGAATTTTGAGAATGAGACTGAAATTATTAAAATATAATTTAGATATTTCCTATAGACCAGGAAAGTACATGTATATTTCTGATACACTTTCTCGTGCTTTTCTGAAGAAAAAAACTGAAAGGTCTGAAAATGAAATAGATTTTGCAGTTCATTCCATAATTCGATCCTTGCCTATATCTACCAATCGGGTTAAACAATTCTCACTGGAAACAATGAAAGATCCACAGCTTAGCACTGTCATAAATTTCATTAGTAATGGTTGGCCACTTCAAAAGTATAAGATCCCAGAAAATTTATTTATTTATTTAACGGTCATACCATTTTAATACAAAATTAGATTAAAAATTAGATTAAAATTGGGCGAATACAAAATGCAACAATAAAAATACAATACTAAAAAAGCACAAAATATAACAGGAAATCAATGAAATACAATTTAAAATATGAAACAAAGTATTACAATTTAAATTACTCATGATGAAAATTAAAATAATTAAAATCCGAAGTTAAAAATTTAAGATTTTTGTCTGTTTTTTAAAAGTAGGAATTGCGGTATTGAAAAGTTCTAAAAATGTTAGACATTTTTACGAATTAAGAGAAAAATTATTTGTATACGAAAACTTGTTATTTTTAGAAAATAAGTTGATTTTTCCCTATAAGTTAAGAGTAGAAATGATTAAACTTCTACATGAAGGGCACCTAGGAATAGAAAAGACAAAATCACAGGCCGGAAAAGTATTTTATTGGCCAGGTATTACAACAGATATTGAGCCATTCATAAAAACTTGTAACATTTGTGAAAAATTCTCTAGAAAAAATCCAAAACAAAATCTTCTTCAATATCCAATACCTGAAAGGCCATGGGAACGCGTTGGTTCTGAAATTTTCACATATGCTGAAAAAAGTTATTGTGTTTGGTTTGATGCTTATTCAAACTGGCTTGAGATTTTGCCTATAAGAAATAAAAGTGCTGAGTCTATTATTTCACAGATAAAACCAGCTTTTGCAAGATTTGGAGCCCCTGATATTGTTGTTAGTGACAATGTACCCTATAATAGCGAAAAAATTTTAGATTTTGCTAAGAATTGGAACTTTACTCTTGTCACTCGTAGTCCCGAATACCAAATACCAAATGGGTTGGCTGAAAAAGCCGTAGCAATTGCAAAGAACCTTCTAAAAAAATCATTGGGGGAGGGAAAAGGTGATTTAAGTTGTGCATTGTTAAATTATAGAAATTCTACCTTAAAAGGAATGGGCTATTCACCATCACAGTTATTAAATAGTAGAAACTGCAAGACTAAAGTTCCAATTGCTTGTTATTTACTACAACCTAAGTTATGTGAAAATGTAAAAGAAAAGATACTTTCTAAACGTGAAATAAATGAAAAGCATTATAACATAAACGCCAAAAGTTTGAAACCTCTTAATAAAGGCTCAAATTAAATCACAAAAATAACATTTGGGAACCTGCTAGAATTGAAGATGTTCATAAAAGTCCAAGATCTTATGTCTTGCAGGATTGCAGAGGCAACACTATCATAAGGAACCGTATTGATATTAAACCATCTGAAAACTCTTTTAAGCTAACCGATCACTCACTTGAATCTGCAAATCAGTTCTCTGCTGATAGTGATGCTTCCCCTTCTTTAAGTGTACCTGGACCTAAATGTTCAGAGTTTGTTGATTCAAGACATGTCACACCAGAAATGCATAACCCCTTACCAGTACCAGAAACGCAGTTGAATGAAAATGTAAAAGTTGTAACCACGCGATCTGGACGAATCATTAAAAAACCAGAAAGACTAAACTTGTGAAGTGAGATGTATAATATGGTATTATTAGTGTCTGTGGTTAGGCAACCCAACAGTACAATACATGTTGTGTGTGTTGCCTAATGGGGCATGATATTAAAAAAGCTGCGTTTTTGATTAACAGTTTTAGTTGTACTTAATAAATGTAGTTATAAAATATCCTGGTGTTTTATTTTATAACTCATAACTCACTCAAGTTATACACTGTATTTTTTTGGCTTGTATCCAAGCAGCTCGTGTTTCAGGTTCCGCTCATAATCCTCATCACAAAAATGTTTGGAGCAAATCCGAGCAGTTTTCAAGTTAAATTTGTCATCTCGTTTGCAAATATGTTTCCATTTAGCTTCCAATTCTTTGTCTTTTGGGAAGCTGAAGAACTTCGTATCAGGCGAAAATCCTTTCGTCTGATTGTCCACACCACATCCAAAGACAGCACAACTCATATTATTGAATTTCTTCACTGGAAAATACCTTGGAATATGAAAAAACTATAAAAATATTCGTAAACAACGATTTATGTCCGGCCACAGACGTGAGTAAACATGGTGCCGAACTAACAAGGTGACGTCACCTGTTGGAATTAGACACGCCCACTGGTGCGTGATATCATATCTGTCTTATTTATTCCATCATGGCGTTGATGATGCTTCCAGCCCCAACCTGTTGCTGTCAGTTCGTTACCCAGCCAAGTCTGAAGCTGATAATATGCCCTGTAACAATGTTGTTCTGCTGCACCTTCTGTGGGTGGGAGATTGGCCAATATGAAAGATGATTTAATTCTTGCCAATTGATATTTTTGAAATCTTAATTGGTTCAGTGTTATATCATTTTTACTTTTATAAATAGATTTGATTAATTGTAAACCTTTTTTTATATCTTCTTTGCTCGCGTCTTTTTTATAAAAAATGTTGGCCAAAGTTGACACATTTTTATCTGCTAATAAAGAGTTGACGATTCTTTTCTTTCCTTTTCCGGCAAATCCAGATGTTGTATCGCAACCAGAAAAACAATGGAGAAATGCAACGATATTTTTCAAGCATTCATATTTGAAACTATTAGATGTGAAAAATAGATCTTCTATAGTACCAGAACCTGGCTTGAGAAAATGAATATCATGATTATTAGAATTTAATTGATTTAAAAGGACCAACAGATCAATATCTTGACCCACAACAATGATAGTTTTATCAGTATCTCTAGCAATTTCTATCGAGGTCTTGATAATGTCAGCATCAGCATCTTATTCTGCTTGTTTACAGGAAAATCCTTGTGACTGTAATCTTTTTATTAACGTTTTTATTATTTTGTCCTTGTTTTTCTCGATAGATGAAAATTTTTCTTGCAAATATGGTATATTTCTTCCACCGTTTCATTTTTCTGCCAAATTACTTTGTGCAGTAAAAATCCACCGTCGACGACATGCACAATGCCGTCAGAATTCGTTGGTCCATTCGTACTCACAAATAATTCGTAAAGTTGAGATTTTACATTTTTCCTGAGACCATTTTCTGTAAAAAGTGACGATGGAAAAGGTGCAAGCTCGTATTGTGAATAAGTTTCCATATCTTCTTTATTGTCGATCGTTAGCGATATTCTTTGAAATAGCAATAATGGATCGATGGCTATAATATCTCCATTTACTTTAACGGAAGATTGAACTGTTTTTAGAGACAAGACTTTGTTTTTTCTTTTAAATTTGACACTGCCAAAATTCATTCCAACAATAGCTTGCGAAGATTTTTTTCCTTCTTCATACGCTTCGTAGCAATTTACAGAAGCACTGCCAATAATTCCAGAAAATATTGACATAATGTTATCAGTCTCTGGAAAAGGATCATACCTGTTAAAAAAAATTTGTAACATTTGTAAATCAGCTAGGTACATCTCATTTTATTCGATATTCTCTGGAATCAATGTGTTGCACTGTAGTTGCAAAAGAAACATCACAAACATCTTCCTTTTCATTGCAAACTTCGACCAGTATGATCATTGTTAATACGAATTTTGTTAAAACACTTTCAGACAAACCTCGACCATGTGTAAGTCCACCCTGAGTTTTCATAGATCTCAAAACTTGCTCGATCATCATATCCGTTCAAACTCCCGACCAAAATTTGTGAGTACGTCTAATTGTAAAGAACCCTTCGGTGAATCGCGTATATTCATAATCATCATTTATTGTGTCTTTAAGCTCACGCATATCTTGGAGATAAAGATGAGCAGATTTTGCGTATAAAAAGTGCCCACTTGCATGAAAATAGGGAAGCATTCTTTCCACGCATTTTAAATGTAATTCCCAATTACCTGCACGTTCAGCCCGTATGAAATCTTTAACCAATGAGATTATTTGCCAGTACTTCATCCAAAGTTTTGCGGTAGGACTTTTTTTTGTACTAATTTTAGATGCTCGATAAATTTTTCTTTTATGATCTTGAAATCTTCAAGATGCAAATTTTCTTCAAAATTTTCTGTTCCTAAATATTGCAAAAATGTATCCATTAGCGCCTTTTCTGTGTCCGACAACTACATCGATGAAAAAATTAATTCAGACAAGGCGAGCTGTACTAAAAAATGTCCTCTGATCGCTCGTGCATATGCGTGCCCGGAGAGAGCTTTATCGGACGAATTATCTGCATATATTTCACAAAAAGCCTCCTTAAGTCTACTACCATCCATGATGAATCCAATCGCTCCGAGGAACGACATCAATAAATGAAGTCCCCCAAGTCTTACTTGGATTGACGACAAATTGTGGGGATCATTTACTAAATCAATGCTGGCTAAGATTTCACGAGCTTTATGGTATAGCGGCTGATCAAGCACAATCTTTTGCTCTTGTTTTTCGCATTGTTTAGCCGCTTCTACCAACGATGTAAAAATGGTATCATTGGTATCAATGGTATCAATCGGTGGATTTTTTATAAACGGTACAGGAATAATTTTTGAAATATGATAAGTGAAATTGGTATGTAACTTCTCCATGAACCTATTCCAACCATCGGATTTGTTGTTTGCAAATTTTGAATAACACCATGTGAAATCTGCCGAAGAAATTTCATAGTTGTCCGTAACATCTAAAATATCTTCTATCTGAACTATTTTCAATCCATCGGAATTTTTGTTTTCGAAACGTTTCAATTTCACAAATCCAATTTCGCCTATCTCTTCAGAAGATGGAATCTTTTTTAATCTACAGATGGTTTTCTTTGAAGTAACACTAGACGCCGGAGTGACAACCATTATTCCACCCATTGCATGGAAAGTATTATTGCCATCAATCGTGCATGTATTATGATCCGCATTGTCATAAATAAATTGAACGTATGAATCTGGAGAAAATGTGTGATTAGCAGGGTCCTTGATTATTGATGCTTCGAAGCGCAAAGTTTCTTTATATGAGGAACACAAACCTAAATTAGATAATGAGTCGATTAATCTTTTAGAGGCATATTTTTTGTGAATCATCGACGACAAACCAAGTAAAATCGGAGATAAAAAAGAACGTGGCCTTACAGATCTGATGATTCAATGAGACATTGTGGCCACTTTTTTATCCATCCTACGAACATTATTTGTACTTTTGTCTTTATTACTTTTACAAACAATATTCAAAAAAAACTTGCAAAGTTTTAGGAACATCCTTAAAAAGATTGTCCCCGTTTAAATCTGGAATTTCGTAGCAGTTCATATCGTATATTTTAGAACGTATATCTTCTAAAACAATTTCAGCAGCCATTTGAACAATTCTAGTTCGTTCGTCTTCTTTACTTTCTAATCTTTTTTCGTACCAGTCTTTGCAGAGATTCTTGCTTGCAGTAAAGTCTTTCTTTTGTCAGTGTGATGACCATAAAATCAAGCAATGTTGTCAGATATATTTTCTAAAACTGTTGGGCTCACTATACAAATGTTTCCCATTACTTCAGTAAACTGTTAGCTCGTGATGTTCTCAAAAAGCTAGTTTGGAAATATTTTTAAAAAATACATAATATAAATTTATTGGTAAGCATTAAAAAAAAGGCGCTCGAAATTGCTGTAAAAAGAGAAATTAATTAAAACAACTTCATGTATGCCCACTATATTTAAGAAAATTTTGTATATCTGGCAACGCAGATGAACTAGTTGCAGGTGTCTAGTAATCCAGTACATTATTGTTTGTAATATAACGGAGTAACGGGTCACTTACTCAGGCGGACCACTGTAACATAAAAAAAATTATGTTTAAGGGTGGTAAGCCTGCTAAGACAACAGTCTACATTCAGGGGCGTGTGTGAATTTTTTTTAAAGAAATATTCAAAATAATAGTAGTTGTTTGGTGAGTTTAGTGAATTGATATCAATGTAATATTTATTTGTTCGTGGATTTGAGTGAATTGATATCAATATAATATTTATTATTTGTTCGTGCAGTTGAGTGAGTTGATATCAATATACCTACCTAATATTTATTTGTTCGTAGACGTTAGGGTGAGTTTTATGAATATAATGTATTTGTAATTACTAATTAATTAGAATGGCATTTTGGAGACCATTTGAAATATGTTATTAACGGATTGTTTACGGGTTTTAGAAGGACAATATAGTACCAACTTTAGAACTGATTCGTGATATTCCTTAATATAATTATCAATGTTTAGAAACACTGCGCGCGGTTTTAATAAATTGTGGATTTAAATATAAGAAGTTAGATAATCGAATGGTAATGGAATCTTGGCGTATCGTTGAACTTAGACAGAAGTATTTGCGCAAAATAGAAGGGTACCGTGATTATTTACAGAAAATTGTATTACAAATTTTATGCACTTTTTTTTTAATCCAATATAAATTCGAATTACATTTGAAAAACATTATTTCACAATATTCAAATTTATATAAAAAATGTATGCACGCCATACGGCGGCTTTTTCCTTCAAAGGGATTAAAAATATGGGTCATCACATTAACATTAGAAAGACTTTACCATTTTTGTATAAAATTATCATGTCTCTTTTAATTAAATGACACTCGATATCGTTCTGAAAATGCTCTTTCAATTTGTTCTTAATAGTTGTGTAGTCTGGGAGATCTCCTGACAATCCCTCTTTTATTTCATTAGCAGAAAATTGACATTCTGTTTTGTTGTCAATGATATAATTAATAAGATGATTAATAAAATTCTTAGTGTTTTCACATGCTGGGCGACCCCTCTTTCCTTCAGTTCTCTTGTTATAAAAAGCAGACATACAAGCAATGTGATAATGCGCTTTTACTTCGACTTAATCAGCCACATATCTTAAACGAGCTGGAATGTTTTTATCAAAATTATTTAATGTGTTTTGTTTTTGAATATACTGTAATATATTATCCCTTGTATCGTTACTTTGAACACATGAAATTTTTTTTTTGAAATATTACCGAAAAACTCACCGCAGAGAAAGCAATGAGATTGAAAATTAAATCTAAGAGCGTCATTATTTATTTCTTTTCCTTCATTTGATTTTCTATGTCTTGAACTACAGTATGTAGCTATTGCAGTCTCATCATTATATTGACTTTGACAAGGTCGATGAATAAAAGCTGATGTCAAAGTCTCAAATTATTTGTATTTATTATCGATTCTTTTCTTGCTTGACCCCACTAAACTATTCAAAGCTGATTTTTTTTATTTCATAGACTTGCTTATCATCTGCCTTATTGCAGATTATACAAACAGATTCATCCATACTGATAATCTGAAAAGACAAAATCAAATTAATAAAGCCTTTACAGTTTTATCATGAGTATATCTAAATTTGTTTGTGCAAAACAAACGAAATTATCATTAAACGAAATCTTCTACTAAAATCTCATTCGATTTTAATTTCTTAGGTTATGTTAGGTTAAACATACTATTTATGAAAGAAAATATTACTATTTTTATATTAGAGCTGATTGGTACAGATTAAAATATAGGTAGTATTTACCTTGCTATGAAGATTCCTCAAGTTTATTTTAAAGTTAATTTGTCACAATTCTCTTCAAGTAATTTAGCCAGCACGTGTTTTTTTTTACGAACGATGTTATTCACTGCTCTGTATCTCGAATACTGGCTAACAGTTTTTATAGCTGCTACGAAATAAAAAGTAGTAAGCCACATACTATGGAGACTGTACACTGTGTGTAGTATGTGTATAGTCTCTATACCCCATACTTTCCTAGCCCTTTCCCCTCTTCTCTATGAAATAACTTTTGACGAGCTAAGATTTTCCGAAGGTCACTCAGGTATATAAGTAATCTCAAAATAGAAATAAATAGATCTCTACGCATATAATTTAAAGAAGATTCGAAAACTTTCTCAAAATATTGTAGATGTCTTATTAAATATTAACTTTATTAACTTATTTGGTTGTTTATTATAGTAGTATATTTCGATTAGCAATTTTTTTGTTTATCTATATAACATGAATTCTGACGTTTTTCTTGTAATTAAAGTGTAAATTTTAATAAATAGCTCAAAATTGGCGGATGCGAATGCTATAAAAGCCCTTGAATTGTAAGGAACGTTATCTGAAAAAAGTGTATCCGGCACACCAAATTGTGAAAATTTTTCTTTACAAAATTTAATTACATCATATGCGGTTTTTGTTTTGGTTTTCTTGACCTCCACCCAATTTGAATATAAATCAACTAGAACTAGATAATTGGTACAGTCATATTCAAAAAAGTCACTGAATAGATATTGCCAAGGCCTTTCAGGTATAGGATGACTGATTAGGGTTTCTTTTTGGTTGGATCTTTGAAAAATTTGACATGTTTCGCATTTTGATATAAGGTTTTCTATATCTGCTGTCAAATTTTGCCAATAAAATATTTGTCTTGCTCTCGATTTAGATTTTTGAATACCAAAAAGTGATTCATGTACCTATAAGTGATAGCATTTGTGATCTTAGCGATTCTGGGACAATAATTTTTGTGTCTAAAAATAAAATTCCATTTGATAGGTAAATATTGTCTTTTAATTTGTAGTAGTGTTTTAGGTCTGCGCTTAAGTCTTTGTTACTGCTTGGCCAGGTTGTTAAGCAAAAGTTTTTTATTTGACTTAGCTTGTCATCTTTACTAGTTTCGTTTCTAAATAACTCCTTTTTTTCTTCTGATATGGGAATGTAATTATGAAGCTCATTAACTATGTATTCCATCTAAGGATCATCCTTTACTTCGGTTTTCATAAATGAGCGAGATAAGATATCTGCAATTAGCATGTCCTTACTCGGCAAATAAACAATTTTTATGTTGTATTTGAATAATTTTAACATCATTCTCTGTAGTCTAGTGGTAATACCATCCAGGTTTCTATAGAATATTGGAATTAGTGGTTTATGGTCACTCTGTACTATTACAGGATAACCATAAACAAAGTAATGAAATTTTTCGAATGCGAAACATATAGCCAGTAGCTCTTTTTCAATTTGAGCGTACCGTTTCTCTGCTTTAGTTAGTGTACGGGATGCAAACGATACTAGAAGTCCTGCTTGCAATAATACACAGCCCAAACCATCACCTGAGGCATCACATTGAATTGTCACTTCTAGGTTGGGATTATATATTTTAAGGACTGGTGAGTGTGTTATTAGATATTTTAAACGATTTAATTCCTCATTGTGTATTTGGGACCATTCAAACTTCATGTCTTTTCTTGTTAAGTTTCTCAGGTTAGATGTTAATGCTGAAAGGTTAGGAATGAATTTGGAAAAAAAATTTACAAGACCCAAAACTCTTGAAGTTTCTGATTTGTTCTTAGGTGTTTCAATAGCATTTATTGCTTCTATATTGTCTCTATCTGGTTTTACCCCATTAACTGATATTAAATACCCCATAAATTTAACTTCAGGCAATGCGTATTGAAATTTTTTTAAATTAAATTTTATATTGTTACATTGAGCCGTTTCAAATACTTTATTTAAATGTTTGTCGTGTTCTATTTCTGAGCTCGAAGCTATTATTAGATCGTCAAAATATATGTGGACACCTTCGATGTCACCAAAAATTTCATACATTTTTTTTTGAAAGAGCTCAGGTGCAAAACTAATTCCAAAGGGGACTCTATTAAATTTGTACCGCCCAAATGGTGTATTAAAAGTTGTTAAATCAGAGCTAGTTTTATTTAGAGTTAATTGCCAAAAGCCATTTTCAAGTCAATTACAGAAAAAATTGATTTACCTGCAAGTTTACTTATTATGTCGGTACTTGTCGGAATCAGAAAATGTTCTCTCCTAATATATTTATTTAGAGGTTTTGGGTCAATACAAAGGCGAAGTGATTTATCAGGTTTTTGCACAATCATTAGACTGTTAATCCAGTCAGTTGGATAATCTACCTTTTCCATTATATTTTGATGTTCCATTTTATTTAGAGTTTCTTTCAATATATCATGCAATGAAAAAGGAATTTTTCTTACACACTGTACTACAGGTATCGCATCTTCTTGCAATTCTATGTTGCATTCCCCTGGTATTTTCCCTAAACCCTCAAAAACATTCTTATATTTTGAAAATATTTCACTTTTAGTTTTTGCTGATTGTAAATAATCTACTCGTTTTATCAAGTTAAGGTTAAGACAATCATCCAATCCTAACAACGGTTCAGAATTACAATCTACAATGATGAATTTTATATTTAAAGAAACATCTTTATAAAGGCATGGTAAAATTACTTCACCCAATGGTTTAAATTTGAAATTTCCATAGGAAACTATAGTTACATTTGATTTTTCCAGATTTTTCTTTAAAAATATAGTTTCATAAATTCTTTTTGGCAAAATGCTTATGTCTGAACCAGAGTCCAGTTTAAATTTAACTTTAGTGTTTTGAACAATAATTGTTTCATACCAAGATGATAATAAACGGTTAAATTAAAGTCAATATCTTCTGGCTCCACTTCCTCATATTCTAAACTTCTTACCTTTTCATTATGATCTTTTTTTCGCTTGTTCGCTTGTGTGTATATGTCTTTTGAGATTCTGACTGATTTCTCACCTTGATCTGTCTTTTTGAAGAAACATGCTTTGGAAAAATGTCCTGTTTTCTTGCAAATATTGCAGTGTTTGTCGCTCGCTGGGCATTTTCCTATATAATGTTCATAAAGGCACTTCCTACATTTAATTTTCACACCCTTCACATAATTCACCTCTTCTTCTTTGTTCAACATTTTTGCGTGTATTTTGCTCAGTTCTATACTCTTGCAATAGTCTATTATTTCCTTTATTGTTAGGTCTGGCTCTCTGAGTAGTCTTAGTTGACTTTCCTGACAACGGATGCCTAATATTAATCTATCTCTTATCATTCGTTCTTCAAACGACTCATTACAATCATTTTTAATACAAAAAAAATCACATAATTTTGCCTGCTTTTTTAATTCGGTCAAGAATTGATCAATTGTCTGATCTTCTTTCTGTACCATGGTGTAAAACTTGAAGCTTTCCATAGGAATAACTTTCTTCGGGAGAAAATAATCATCAAATGTTTTCAATAACTTTTCCAATGTGGAATGTTGGTCTTCAGTGAAAGAGTTGTATATATATATATATATATATTCCTTCATCCCCTATACAACTCAAAAAGGTAGCTATTTTTATTTCTTTTGATGCAGACAGTTTGTTAGTCGCAGTGAGGTATATTTGAAACTTTTGCTTCCACAGTTTCCAGTTGTCCTGCGGATTGATACTTCCATCAAATAATGGACTTGGTGGCTTGAAGTTGTTATCCATGACTTATTATTAACTTCTCGTTTCTTTCTTTCAATCTCAAGCACGTGTTTAGAGGTTATGTTGGCCGAATTATAAATCTCTAAACAGCTAATAAGCTGTTTATACCGTGTATAGTAACACTTTTCGTTTTAATATATTTTCACATCTGACACCATGTTTTAGTCGTATTTTTATACTTTATTTAGGATTTAAATAAATTAGCATGATTCAGTATTTTAGCTTTATTTTGATGGCTGATGTCACCAGTCACTTGGCTGACACCGAGCTTAAAACATTTTATACATCGGTATATGAACATGGAACAACACAAACTTAACTCTATAAGCTATACAGCCATTACAATAGTAATGTATATTTTTTTTATACCATCAGAAAGTAGAGATTTTAACGAACAAAAAACACACCAACTTTTTTTAAAAAACAGATATTTTGACGTGAGAATTTTCGATTGAAAATTAGGGTGCTTTTTCGATATTGAATCAAAATAAGGTGAAAAAATGAATATTTTAAATAAAAAATTAATGTATTTTTGGGACATACAAAGGTAAGTTTTCACCAAATTTCGTGAAAAAATAAATTTTCTTGCAAAAGATAAAAATAAAAAACCAAAAACTCGGTTATTCGAATTTTTCACATAAATTTTGAGGTTATGAGAAAAAAGTGTCGATACAAAAGTTGTAGATCTTTTTATTACCTACAACTTTGCCATTCAACTTTTTTTCATAAGACTTGCAGTTTTACCGGAAATCGAGATTTACCGTTTTCTACCCTTAAAAACTAACCCCTCCCCCTTCCCGACCTTTCCTTTCGTTTTTGTTATATTCTCTACCTTTTCCAATGGGTATCATACTACTATAATTTTTTTTCACTTTTTACCATTTTAAAAATTATTGACCCTGGGGGCCTATTCTCGAATGTCGAATGATATTTGTCGCATTCGACATATGTCGATAGAAATTGTCGCACAACATTGGCATTTGGCATTCTCAAATGGGTTCGACATATAAGTCGCATGAGATAAATTTTGTCGAATAACATGAACTGGCAACACCGAAATTTCGATATTATATCGTGTTCCATGCCACTTCTCTTGTAAAGTTGACAGTGGTAGTTATTGATTACAGTTTGGATTTTGGATATTTATATTTGTTAGAAGTTATGTTATTAACAAGATAAACATGGAAAGTGAAACAAAAAAAAATTATTGCACCCAAAACCAAAAAAGATTATTAATAAATTTAATGCAAGAAAAAGAAAACGAGCCTCTTTTATCTGGAAAATTTTCCTCAAATTTCACCTTCCAAATTGCAAGGAGTAAGTGGCAGAATATTGCCTCCATTCTAAATTCTGCCCCCGGAGCCTCGAAAGACTGGAAGCAGTGGAAAAAGGTAATGATAAAAAAATAATGCATGAATTATTGCTATGTTGAATATTTTCATTTTCCAACAGACTTGGCAAGATTTACGGTCAAAGACAAAAAAGAAGAAGTCAGATCAAATTAAATATGTGAGAGGTACCGGCGGTGGCCCTTCTTATTCTGATGAGTTAGATGCTACAGATGAATTAATATTAAGCACTATTCCATCAACATCAATCACTGGTGACATCCACATAGAGGAAACTCCTGTTGATATGGACTCTTTTTTTATTGAATTGAATACAGACCAACCAGTGGATGTTACTCAGAAGACTCGAGAAGATGTCGTTCCTAAAGATTCTGTTGAAATTGTTTTGGATGACCATTCATACACAAACGAGAATGATATTGTCCCTCCAACTAGTGCCCATAAAAAGAAAAGAAGTGTGGCTTCTCAACGTTTGCATACTAGTGCTGTTGCTGCATCTACTCTTGCAGAAGTGAGCAAAAATACTCGGATGTGCAGAAAGAGTATTATGCCAAAAAGCTTATTTTACTCGAAAGACAAGTAGTAGCTGTGGAAACTTTGGTAGACATATTGAAACAACGAAACGTATTGTGATAAACATTGTATTTTATGTGATAGATAACTGCAGACTGTACTGCATTGTATTACCAAACTGTTTGTTGTACCTGAGATAATCATCTCATATTATTTCATAGGATATTATTATGTTTTTTTTCTTTTAGTGTTTATCGTTGTTTTCTAGATTTACTAAGAATTAGTACTTTGTTAGTACCCGGCACCTATTTATTACTGTAGTTTTCGTTTCTAAGTTTGATATTTTTTGTTTAATATTTTGAGAAGCTGAACTGTTTTTGAGAGCCCAATATGTTGAAAAAAGGAATACATACCAACATACTTTGATACGTAAAATAAATATTTGACAAAAATATTTCTGCTTTTATGATAATTTCCCTTTTGATTTCATATGTATTATCACATTATTCTGGTGAGAAGGGCAAGAAGAAAAAGTATTTCAGATAGACTCATTTAATATATATAAAAAATATGATAAAATTATATTTATCTATAGTAATTGATGAGCCTTCTCTGTAGCCTCATACCTTCTAGTAACAAAGGATTTCTAGCATTTTGGTTATCTTCCTTATGAATATGTGGAAGGATTCCAAAATCTATTTCTTCCAATTGCTCTTTTTGATTCAGTAATAACTGAACATCATTTTCAATACACATATTGTGTAGAACTATGCAGGCATTTACAATCAATAATGCTTTATGAGGAGTATAATGCAATGTTCGGTGCTTCAGTAAGCACCTAAACCTCATTTTTAGTAATCCATTACACCTCTCAATAGTGCATCTTGCTAATTTTTGTACCTCATTGAACTGAATTTCTTCCTCTGTCATAGGGTTAGCTAAGGGTGTGATGAGCCATGGGCGAAGGGGATATCCAGAATCACCTACAAAATGATTAGAAGTTCAGGTGCAAGTACCTAAACAAAAATATTTTTTTCAGTAGTTTTACCTACCTGAAAGAAAATAGTCTCTAATCCCTCGTTCATGGAGTTGTTCAAATAAATGCTTTATATTGCTGTTTCCCCAAATATAGGAATCATGGGTGCTTCCAGGAAATTTAGCATTAGCATGAAGTATCTTCATTTTCTCATCACATATCTAAAAAATTATTAGTAAGTATACTAACAATAATGGATCATCTACATATAACTTGCCAACTGAACATTTATTGAATGATACTGTTTTCGATTGATAAAAATATGCTCAGGAGCTAGCGGATCTCGTTTTTTTGGAGGTACAATTGCCACATGTGTGCAAACAATACAGCCTACAATTCCTGGCATTCCAAATTTATTGTAATGATATTCATTATTTTAGATATTTAGTAATATATATTTCACAATTTCCTCTATCAAGTGCATCGACTTCAGGTGTAGTATTATTGACCTGTGTATACTGTTTAATCAGCAATAAGACTGTTGCTACCTGAAGTACTTTACGCTGATAGATCGATTTTGATATAATGTTTTAGGTTAAATGGATTATTGTAGATTATAATTGGTGCATTCAACTAGTGTAGAAGTAAATAAAATTAGGTTTTATAACAAAATGTGTTTAAATTATTAAAGTCTAATTAAAGAGAAGTTAGTTTATCACATGGCGACCCTGCCAGCCGAAAAAATAATAAATAAATAAAATGAGAATATGAAGTTGTGAGAAAATGGGCGGAAATACTTATTCAAAGGAAGAGAAAGAAGAAATTGTTATAGCCCAGTCAGGAAATAGCGGAGGACAGTCAAATAGTCCAAAACAAAATGGAGGTGTTTCCATCAAAGATATATTGGAAATTGGAGTTGTTATTATAGCAGTTGCAGTTGTCATCTGTTATTTATATGGAAAGTGTAAGAAGCGGCTTGAAAGGAAGATCCGAAGAGAAATTACGGCTAGTCAAGAATTGGTATAAAAGTGATGGTTAAAGTGAGAAAATTTACAAAATGTGCGTGAAAGTGTGATGCCGGTTTGCAACGAACTTAAATACTTGCTCGAAGAATTGAGAGTATTTTATAGGAACTTAAATAAAGACCCCGTAGATAGAAGGACAAATTTAGAAAAAGTACAACGTAAGTTTATTAAACTAGATAAGCTTAAAGATAATTTCAATGATTTAAAACTGTTAGTCAATAATGCAACTTTTGAGGATAAAGATAAACAAGGCATTCTAGCTTTGGCAGATTCAATTCAAAAGTATCTAAAAAGTATTGATGAAATTTTACAAGATAGATTAGCAAATGCAACTGAGGGTAATAATTCAAATTCAGATTTAAGTGCTAAAGTAGAAAACATGTCAGAAAAATTTGATTTGAAAACTGCCACAGGTTTAATTCCTGTTATGAACGGAAATGAAAATGTAACAAAAAGTCTCATTGATAACATTGAATTATACGACTCATTACTAGATGCGAACGGTAAAAAACTTTTAACTATTTTTGTTTTAAAGACACGTCTTTCAGAAAATGCTAAAATTAGATTAAAACAAAATTATGATACAAATAAGGATTTAATTTCCGATTTGAGATCGCACTTCATTACTAAAAAATCAGTTTCAACTTTATCAAATCAATTACATAATGCAAAACAAAATGGGAAATCAATTGATAGTTTCGGTAGATATGTTGAAGAATTATTAGTTAATTTAACGATTAGTGAAGGCGATGGCAATGTAGATGCAATGGAAACTTTAAGAGTAGTTAATGAAAAAATTGCAATCCATGCATTTGCGAATGGTCTACAAAATAACGATTTGAAAACCATAGTTAAATCTAGAAATTATACTAAACTTAGCGATGCCATTCAGGGTGCACAAGACGAAGAAATACCCAAACAAAACATGTTTTTTATGAAAAGTCATAATTCCTCAAGTTGGGGTAAAAGAAAAAATTCAAATTACAATCAGTTTCGCAGGGGACGAGGTAATTTCACAAATTACAATGGTAATAAAAGAGGCAATTCTAACACTCGGCCTAATTTTAATAATTATCGTGGAAATAATAGTCATAGAAATTATTGCATACGAGATGTAAATGAACCTTCTACGTCACAAACGTTTTTTCGTGCCTAAATATGCTAAAAATGTTTCAGTTTATAATGCTAATGGACTAAATTTTGTTGAATTTAATTACAACGGATTGAAACTAAATTTTCTATTAGACACAGGTTCCTCAGTAAGTTTAATATTCTCAAAATATTTACATGAACATGAAATTATAGATTTTACAAAGAAGGTTCAAATTCAGGGAGTCACTGGATCAACGGTGTCACATGGCTCAGCTAATATTACTTTACATGTAAACAATGAAAAAAAAATATCTCATACATTTTTGTTGATGAATGAATTTGACAACTCTATGCATGGTATTATAGGTTCAGATTTCTTTAATAAATATGCTGCATGTATAGACTATGAAACATTTTTATTTACTTTCTGGATAGACGGTTTCAAAATTTCACTTCCAATGCACTCTAAACAATTATCTAATATACTAATTCCGCCAAGATGCGAAATAATTAAATTTTTTCATACTGACATTAAGAATGAGAGTATCGTATTACCAGAACAATTATGCGAAGGCGTTTTTGTAGCCGGAATTTTAGTTAAGCCTGATAATTGTAATAGAATTCCCGTTAAGATTTTAAATGTTAGAAATGAACCGGTAAATATTAAAAATTTTAGACCAAAATTAGACAAATTAGAAAATTACAATTTAGGGAAAATTAAAAACGGAGATAATTTATCGGTAAGTCGTGCTGATTCATTGTTAAACTGTTTAAAATTGAATTATTTACATAACGAGGAAAAAAGTGCAATTGAAAAGCTTTGTGTCAAATATTCCGATATTTTTCATTTAGAAAATGATCCTTTAACTGTTACAAATATTTATAAATCAGATATACCTCTAAAAAACCCAGCTCAATCGGTTTTTGTTAAACCCTATCGGTTACCCTTTGCCCAAAAAGATGAAATTCATCGTCAAGTAGACAAAATGTTAAAAGACGGTATTATAGAGGAGACGAGATCAAAATTTTCGTCGCCTATATTACTTGTTCCAAAGTCATCGTTGAATGAGAATAAAAGATGGAGATTAGTTTT
>CAJUYG010002725.1:0-28086 GCA_910591675.1 Galerucella calmariensis
TATGAATGGATCTTAATAAAAATTTGATAACAAAATTTTGCAGTCTTTAACTCCAAAATATTTTTTGATTGTCTAGTTGTCAAATTTTTTCTGTTGTGTCAGCTAGGGATAAAAATTAATTTCTACTTATTTTTTCTTGACAACGGTAGCTGGAACTCTACCGAAACGTTGAAATAAAGAATTTAAAAATATTGTGGTTCAATTTAGCAAGAAATTAAAAAAAAAAATAATATACCACAAGGAACATACAGAAGATATGAAATTAGTAGTAGCAACTATCACTCGAATTATTCCAAACAGCTCCTTATACCCACAACCTTTATTTTTAAGGTGCGGCTGTGGAGTTGGGGAAATCAATAATTCAAATCATTCCCTTTAATTTGAATCAGAAATGAACCGGCCTCTTTTCGGAATAGGAATTGGCTACTTATAAACGGGAAATTATGAAGTAATTATACAGTTTCTCACAACGGGATTGAATTTTTACATCATTTTTTTCAACCTCTTTTCGTTTTCTAACATTAGCATAGCTGAAATTGGTTTCAAATAGGTCAATCTATTTCAAAATATACAACTAGCGATCTATTTATCCACAGAATACAGAGTGGGTAAATATTTTCACTCAATTTTGTACAAATGCTAACTAACCTCACCTCCGACCAGGTGGGATCTCTTCGGAGGTGATCTCGAAGACAATTTAAGTCCGAAAATAAGTGCGAAAATCCGATACAGATAGACTTAGACCAGATCAAACAACAATCCACCAAATATATCAGTGCTCCTCTGCATATTCGGCAACTTATAACTGGATGGACGAGCTATGAGAAAGTAGTCGAGATCACAATGATCTTCAAGAATACAGAAGGCTATCTCATGAACACTCTGCAAAACATGAGAGTTTAACGTTCGAGCCATTCATCGAAAGCCTGTTTGTAGGTGACTACAACTCATCTAAACCAAAAAAACATTCCAAAATTTCCACACTCTCATTGTCTCCACTTTCAACACCAAACAATGCATGATCACGCTGACAATATCACCTTAAGCATGTTTCAAAATATCCAGAAGCAACACCTGCTCACTTCAGCTGCATTCACAAACTCCTGAATGCCAAAGGACCCCGCGCTTTTCTTATGACAAAGTGGCGTTCCGTCAAATGTTATAAATTTTGGATATGATGTTGTACTCGACTTCCTGACCAAAAGTGTCCATGGGACCAATTCAATCCTATGACTAGTTTCCGATATACAGGGTATTAAAGTTGAAAAATCCTTGTTTTCCGTGACCATGTAATTTTATTATTAACAAATAAATATGCATTTTTAATTGATGGTACCATTATTATCTTCTAGTTTATCGTGAACTTACACATAAATAGTTCAAAATGTTAAAATATCCAGGGTTGGACTCAATTATAAAAGGACAATTTTTTGGAATTCTGAGAAATTCTTATATTGCATGAAAACAAGATCAGAAATAAAAAGTAACTTCATATTCAATGTTCTGGCAACAAATATACTAATTCTAGAGGTATTCCATACAGGGTGATTCTTAATGCAACCTGAAATTATTTCTTTTCCTATATGAAATAAATAAGTTACACCATGTATTTTAAAATTAGTTTACGATGTTTAAAATGTATTGGTTACCTAGATATCAGTACTTTTTTTGAAATACAGGGTGATTTGCACATACATCTTGTTATTAAGCCGACAAAAATTAGAGAAAATACACTTTTTCTGAATAATCCTGTATTTTATAATTAGATCCGTCAAAATGTTTAATTTATCTTGTTTTGTAATAAGCTTAAAATAGTGGATGAGCTGAAAAGATTTCATAATCTTACTATGATCAGTTTTTCAGAAACAGGGTCCCGAAGGTAGAGTACTCAGCAGAATAGGGATTTTTATTTATGGATACATACCGAAGTGTACCGAACCATTGATAAAAAGATGGATAAATTACAAGTATTTAATCATCTTGTAGGCATGTACTACAGTGAGTTAATAATAATGAAAGTTTCATTAAAAAAATGAGAAAAATGGAAAGAAGAATAGCCTGGACGATAGGGAAATATTCTCTATGGCCTACAGTTTTAGCATTTTTGTTTTATGGCCTAGTTTCGATATGTTTGTTTGGTATATTTGTTATTTCATTCCCAGTGTCTAATTTTTATTTTATTTGTTCCTGTCTGGATGGATAGACGAGCCATAAACTTTTCCAATGAAGAAATTAAATCTCTTCTATCATTAGTGTAGTTCTGTTCCGTTCCACAAAGTGAAATGGTCCAGCCAATTCCTAAATATCCTTTGTCGTCGAGTGCCTTCAACAATATTCATAGCATCTTCTTCATCGTCGGTTGAAAGTTCCTCAAAAATATCTTGGATATCGTTTGTTAACATTGCAAAATTCAAAGAAAACAAAGTAAAAGCAATCAAAATATTCACAATATAATGAATTAAGGTTATGAATGCCAAATTATTGACAGAACCGACAGAACAGAGCAATTATCAAATCATGAAAACCTGGGTTTTCCATAAAGTTATCTTTAATCGATACCTCTCCCACCCTCAGGACCCTTTTTCTGAAAAACTGGTCATAGTAAGATTATGAAATCTTTTCAGCTCATTTACTATTTTAAGCTTATTACAAAACAAAATAAATTGAACATTTTGACGGATCTAATTATAAAATACAGGGTGATTCAGAAAAAGTGTATTTTCCCTAATTTTTGTCGGTTTAATAACAAGATGTATGTGCAAGTCACCCTGTATTTTAAGAAACGTACTAATATCAAGGTAACCAATATGTTTCAAGCATCAAAAACTAATTTTAAAATACATGGTGTATATTATTTATTTCATAAAGAAAAAAACTAATTTTAGGTTGCATTGAGAATCACCCTGTATGGAATACCTCTAGAACTAGTATATTTGATGCCAGAACATTAAATATGAAGTAAATTTTTATTTCTCACTTTGTTTTCATTCAATATAGGAATTTCTTAGAATTCCAAAAATTCGTCCTTGTATAATTGAGTCCCACCCTGTATATGTTGACATTTCGAACTATTTATGTGTAAGTTTACGATAAAATAAAACATATTATTGGTACTATCAATTAAAAATGCATATTTATTTGTTAATAATAAAATTACGTGGTCACGAAAAACACGGTTTTTTCAACTTAAATACCCTGTATATCGGAAACTAGTCATAGAATTGAATTGGTCCCATGGACACTTTTGGTCAAGAAGTCGAGTACAACATCATATCCAAAATTTATAACATTTGAACATAAGAAAAGCGCGGGGTCCTTTGTACACTTACCAAATCTATCAACCCAAAGTCTATATGGAAATACAGGAACTTGACCAGAAGAATGAACCAGACTGCGAATTGATAACTTGATGATGCTCTGGAAAGCCATTGTCTTTCTTACAACAATCTGCTAATTTCTCCAATCTTCATACGACTGATATCGATTTCTGGGATCTTTTCAACAGCTATAGCACCTGAATCCACTACAATAGCAATTTCTTTATCGTTCTTAACTGAGAAATCACAATTTTCGTATCTAATAAGACTGAAACGTTCAAAATTCTGAATTTATCACACATCCATCTCAACTCAATGAAGTAGGAGGCCTGTAGTCAAAGGCTGCAATTATTTCCGTGAAGATTCTTTCTTTCCTTCCTTATTAAACATGACAATGGACAGATCGTTTTAAATTCCCCCATTGCTACTTGACGCTAATAGAAACGAAGTGACATGAAAGTGTCGCTTCTTGGTTGTATTTTGATTAAAAAGTCGTGTACGTTGATACTATCTCAGCTGTTACTCCAGTGTTATACAAAACATATCATATAAATCCCTCTTTATAATACAAAGGATCACATTGTATCAGAGAAAGTGAAGCGGTATATGGTTTTCTTCGCAATTCTGCGCTACGCCGCTGACTGAATATCACTATATCCGTGACAAGGGGAGTCCCTGAATGTGTTACAATATCGAGCACAGTAGAAGAGAAATAGAATTTCTCATCCGAATAGAGTTCTCTACCTAGAACGTATTATTTGAATGCCGTAAATCAAATTTGAAAGAGTCGCGTTGCCTCTGCATCTCGTACAATGTTTATTTGGTCAAAAATTTGAATAAAGAATGTGACCGGAGGTTATGAATTTATTAAATGTGACAGTGTTAGGTGTTATAATGGAATACAGTAAAATATTGCCGGTGTTAACTAAACTGAGACAAATTTTAAAGTGGTGTCCCGATTGGAAACAGAAACTTACAAAAGGTGAATGATCGTATGATAAATAAGTCGTAGTTTGAAAACAGCTGTTTATTAAAGTATGGATTGTCCCACAATTTATTACGCTAGTTTTTGTATAAAATTTATGGTGACCTTAGGCTATTTGAAGGTCTTTACAAAATAGTTGAATAATTCGAAATTTTAGCCTGCCGGGTCTGCTTTATTGGATAAGATAATATTTTGTTTTAATTTTCACCACTTGTGTTTAAAAGGATTATGAAAAAATAGAGGCAATTTTGAAAATCGAATTATCTAAAAATTCTTCGGAACTGAATCCTTATAAAGGGGCTTCCAGCTTATTAGTACCGCTATAGGACGACTTGTGGTATGAAAAATATCCCAGAATATTCAAGAACGATTAAAAATCTTACAGAAATCAGTAATTCGCCATCAAGGTGAAAATGTATAATATAAAGAAGTGCACACTGTCCTCACTATGGACAACATTAGTGGAAGACCTCCTCCAAAACTGCCAACTACTGACTTCAATGTCTTGAACACGGAGGCATTTTATTTCAGCTTCAATAGTATTGCAAAGGTTATGGGGTGGACAGTCAGAACACATCCTTTGCCAGTATCACTGTTTGGCAAATGTGCGGTCTCTTTTACTAGGCGATGAGAAGTGACCTGAAGGGTTCTGCAGTCTTAAGACTGATTGGCTTAATGAAAAGAGTAGGGTTGAGGAATGTAAACCAGATTCAGGAACCATAGTAGATCTGAAAAGTGGAATGGATCAATTAGCCACTTCACTAAATCTAATCCAGACATTCGATTAGTTGGAATAAAACATTGTACCATATGAATTCAGGAATGCTTTGGAATATTTCGTGTCAAAAAAACTGTTGAACTTTTGGAAATTCATTTAATTATCCAAACGAGACACAAAATATGTTATGAGCTGGTATTATCCTCGAGGGATAACAAGAGGATTGAATTCGTCGCATGATCGAATTAACTAATTAAAACCAGTTTTGAATGTTTATAAATACACCTGATAATTAGTTTTAATAGGGAGCTCGCGAGACGATAACACAAAAATGTTATTTTGAACAACCTCATGATTTGTTCCGTTGTGTGAAACTAGGAAAGTTTCCTTTTGAGAACACGTCGAATAGTTGAGTATTCTGTAAAAACTGGCTCACTAGCTGCAATTAAAGCGCAAATATATTTTTTCTAAGATATCGAAATGGTATTTCAGTTTAATTTTCATACTTCCACTTGATCATACCTCATTGAATATTTTACTCTAATTGGTTACAACATGTCTCTATAGGTACATCGTTGTTGAGCGTTGAGTGGAGATGGCACGCTTCTGTAGGTGTAGTCTTGACAGACGTACCTTATACTTCCAGTGCTTCAGTCCAGATTAGTGATTTCGGATAGGATCCTTATACGGTAAGGTGTAACTACCACAGATCACTGATCTCTAGATATTCCACGCAAGTTGAAGAAGGTCAAACCAAATAATAATAATCTGACGAACAGGTAGAGTGGGCCCAGAAAGCGCTTCAAGGTCGACATCATCACGATCTCAATCAACCTCATATCGACAAAGCAGCATCAAATAAGTGGCTCTCTGATGGAATATTATTTCCAGGAACAGAAGGATTTATGATGGCAATTCAAGACAAAGTAATTAATACCAACAATTACAAGAAATTTGTCATGAGAGATCCAAACATCGCTCCAAACAAGTGCAGAAGGGGTCAACAAACAGCAGAGACGATACAACACATTACGTCGGGATGTTCAGCCCTAGCAAACATTGATTACCTACGCAGGCACAATCAACTTTGCAACAGTCTGTACAGTAGTTTTCTCCAATAAATCGGCAAGTGATTTGGAAGAAACCTGTACAAGAATAATACTCTGAACCAAGTTTTTCCAATTGATGGTTTGTAAGCCGAAGATTTTATTTTTAAATATCGGTATGTTAATATAAAAAGCATCAGCTATGAAGGAAACTTCAACATAGAGAAAAATAAACGAAATCTGTCTTGATTTTCTTTTCCGTAGTCAACTTGGTATAAAAGAAAAACTTTTCTGTTTGGTTTAGTCCGTCCCAAGGGTCTAAAATATTTCCCGTGCAAAAAAAGACTGGAAAAATGTGTTGTCGGAGGAAGAAGCAATGTGTATAACGTAAGAAAAGTGGAATGACAAATGTAAAAAAGGGCTTGCGGACGTATTGTAATGAACAGAAAGGTGCATGGAGATATATCTTAGCCAGACTTAATAAATGCGTATTTTTCTTGCCAGAGGAAAGCGAATAAACAGCTTATAATATGAAATCGTTAAGGTTGACATGTACAAATTTGATGTTTTGTCTGTTATAAATAAATGTTCTATTTTGTATTTATTTGGAATGTTTAATTCCCCAAGAACATTTTAAATTGAAGGCATTTCACCCCCACTCCAAGATTTCCGAATATCTATTCTCGCAGATCTTTTTCTTTCTATTTGAGGATCGACACTTCCAATATTTATAATTTTGTAAGTTAAAACTGGCCTTTAGTTGTTAGCCACCAATTCTCCTCGACCTAGGATTGAAGACGCAGGTAGGCTATTGCGGAATTCGGCACAGCCCGTCTAGGTTATGTTGTGAATTGTAAAGCCACATATTGCAGTGAAAATATTGCCCGTTTAGAAGCCTCTCAATTGGCCCAATATTAATTCTAGCAAAGTATTGTCACAATAATAGCAGTTTGTTATTAACGCGCTGTAGAACTATCCGTTGGCTACATGTGCACATTTGTTCCATCCATCAATATATAATTATTTGTATGTATATTAATTTTCGTTACATGTAGCATATTGTTCATGTGCCAACTATGTATAACAACTGAATTTATACAGCTGTTTGTTAACTGTACATTTGAATTATTGAAATTCATACACGGTCGCAGTTTACATAGGCAGGTTCCATTAATTTATTTTCTATGTGACATAAAAAAATCGATACAGATTAATAGCCGATTGATGTGATGGAAAATATTTTGAAACAAATCGATCGGAGCGCCAACTGCACCTCAAGTTGTATTCTGTAGTCTATACTTCTATGATCATATCAGTGGAAGAAAAGATTAATGTGTTTTCTGCACCCTCAGATTCTTTTCCACTCTCATCTTTCCCTTGTCAATCAGTTTGACTTCATTTTATTTTCCACTTACTCAACTGCTATATCAGAAAAAAAGCCTCAAGCCTTGACTTCTGATTTTCAGAAACAATTTTTCCAAGGAAATATCTTGAGGTGGTGCTTCGTAGTTAGGTACAGCTGCAATCTTTTTCTAGGACCCGTTGGACCACAGGAACATTATGTATGTATGTATGTATGTATGTATTTTGGGGTGACATTCACTGAGACCTGAAAGATGTGAAGTGCCCCCTTACACCTACTCAGTTTCTGAGGAGAGTCTTAGAAACTAGTAACTCCTTCAGTCACATTTTCCGGAGGAATTTTAGGATGTCTGCAGGCTTCAGCTTGGGTAAATGTTCCTCTTCCATCAGGTAATCTCCCAGGTGCAGTTGTCTAGGATTCTGATGTGCTTTGCAGCTGGAAAGTATGTGGATGGAGGTTTCTTTTTCCATGCCACAAACACTGCATTCTTCTTCCTCCACCATTTTGAGCTTTTTCAGATGCCCATTCGGGCGACAATGTCACATTAGGATCCCTTTTAAACTTCTTAGCGCAGTTTTACTTTGACTCACCCAGAAAAGTATTTGATTGTATAAGCCCTACTAGATCTTTCCAATCGTCATATTTTCTCTTTTCTCGGCTCTACCTGTTTTTTCCGATATTACATTGGAGCCCCCCAAAAAGGTACTTCAGTCCCTTTCTTTGCTAGTTCATCTGCCATTTCATTTCCCTCTATTCCAGTTTGTACAGGAACAGGAACTAATCTATTAGTTCCTAAAACTCTTTACCGTAAAAGTATTTGCGTTTTTGGGGAGCTTTCGAACGTAGATTTTGTTTTGTGGTATGAAAGAAGAAACATCATCCACATACTTTTGATTTGCACAGCAAATCAGAATTCTACGTCACAGCACCCGGAAGATCAACTGATAGAAGAGGGACATTCACCTTATTTGAAGCCTGTAGATATCTCAAAATTCCTCCAGGAAGTAGGACTGAAGGAGCTATTAGTATCCGAGACTCTCCTTAGAAACTAAGTAGCAGTGAAGGGGCGCAATAGATCTCTCAGGTCTTAGTGAATGTCACCCCAAAATACATACATACATGGTCCACGTCGATGTGGAAGCGATTGAAAGGCAGAAAACAGAAGAAGGAAGGTTTTCCAAAAATTGTGAGTAGCTTACGAGGGTTTGACTGGAAGGTTTGCAGTTGAGTTGAGTATGAGGGATTATAGGTGATTAGGATGGACTGGTAAGGAAGGGTGTGACTTTTGTACCAATTTGGACAATATTGTGAGAGATTGGCGTGATTGATGATTTTGTGATGGATAAATAATGAATAATCTGACGTCTTATTCCTATTGGAGAGAGTCATGTATAGGTGGGGCTCGTCGCTTCTTCAGTTGACTTGGACGAACGTTTCCAGTGAGTAGGAATTTCTGAATACTCTATTCGGCCTTGAATCCATATGAACCACCCACATTTTTAATTTGAGATTTTGAGAAGCATTCATTTCCCAAATATTGATTGTTCATACATCCGAAAACTTTATTACCATCAAAAACGTGATGATATTTCAGATTTCTGCAGGAAGTTTCACCAAAATGGCAAATCATTACACCAATTCAGCAATTGCAACTTATAACAAAAAACAACTTGTAGAGTGCTATAAAATTCCTCCAATTAAAACATTTCGAGAGAAAAAACATTCATTATGAAGGAGTTTTTTTGTCCAAGTCCAGCGATCCATAAACTTATTGAAGTATGGCGTTTCCAAACTGAGTTTCGCTGTCGCTTCAAATTGATAGCGGAAAGGTTACCAGGGAAAATTATGAAGCAATTTTGTGGGTGCCAGAGTCATTAGTCTCTCTCCTCGGGCAGGGTCGGTTCAATACGATTCTGCCATTTTCGGTTGATTAAGAATCGGGAATAAGGGACTTTATTGAAGACAAATGGTTAATGTGGTTCGCGTGAAAAATATTTACTATTACGATCGCTTCCACTGAAACGGCCGTCGAAAACAGAATATGGGTGATAGATACCACTGTAGGAAGCTTTTCAAGCAACTATATCTCATTTCGGAAAAATCTTCCTAAAAGCTTATACAAATAAATATGGAACGAAAAGGTTTTGTTCTGTACTGTACGTTCCTTTTGAAAAATTGATACTTTGGTTCGTTTTTGAAGGAAACTGAATGCTTTTTTTTCAATGTTCCGGAAGCGTTTAAAGACTTATGATCTTGGTGAGGTATAAGCTCACAGGTGTGGCAAGTCTTTCCGAGGAGTACACCACTGATAAAAAATCTGTACTCTATTTTCTGTATTTTTCAGGTATTGTCCAAGAATTCTTTTCGAGAAAACCTATTTTTTTATTGGTGAACCATTTTACCTATTTAAAGCACGCCTCAGCGTGTTGAAATCGAACTTTAAAAAACGCGCGTGTTTTAAAGTTACCGTGGCAACATCAACAACTCGAGAAACGAAGTCTAAATCTATGGTCTAAATAATGTGTAAATTACAATTTTTTCATTATTGATCTGACAGGAGTAGTTTGTAACGTCAAAACTTTCATTCGAACAATATTTAACAGTGTCAAATTTATAAATTAAAATGGAAAGTGCCGTTGGTAGGTATTGTTTAAAATAACAATATTTCGATTTTTCAAATCTTGGGAAATGGTATTGAAATAAATACTATTGACATTCACAGAACTCAATAAGGTTGAACTTCCATCAAAATACAAATTGGTTTATGTTTTTCTCATTTCCATGACAACGCAAGGTATACATCATATACATCAGGAATTCAACCATTTGACATTTTTTGTTGTTGTACTAGTTATAGACCAGTATTTATAATTCCAAAGTGCATCAATAAAAAAAAATAGCGTAAAGTATTCGTGGATAACTTGCTCTATTTCGCGCGTGTTTTAAAGACCTTAATATCCACTTATACTTTAATATACCATTTCCATTTTCTTGGAAAAATTTATGATTAAGAAATGTTCTAACAGAAATTTTCTGTATTTTCCTTTTATTTTCAGGAGTACTTTCTAATGATACCAGTATTTTCCAGAGTATTTCCTGTACTTTCAATGTATTTTCTCTAATTTGTACCCTATTTTCCTCCCCTTGGATCTTTCCTCAATTTATTTCAAGATTCTATCCAAATTTTTTCAATTTTCCAGTTTTCTAGTGCTGACTTTATACATAGGTCTTCAGTGAATATTTACAAAGTAACAGAGTATGGACACCATTTTTTCAACTTTAAGTTTTTTTTTTAAACTGATGAATATTTGTCAGAATGGCTCACTTATGTCTTGGAGAATGAATGTTCCAACGTCTTACGGTTTGAAACTCAGAATCCAAGCAAGTAATGTCTTCTTCTTCACTCCACGCCACTATCAGGTTTATACAGTGATAAGACAGAATTCTTGAGGTGTGAACATCGATATGGTGCTGTTCGTCACTTTGATCCATTCAATTTTGAGCAAAATTGTAGTCAGCATCTTCCAAAAATCCACTATTTTCTTCTGAATGAACGAAAATAAATCTAGGTCCCACAATGCGTCCATATAAATGAAATTGACTCCAAGTAGCTTCATTTTAACTCACAAAATCGAAATCTCTATCGAAATTCTCACCTCAAAAGATGTTTTTCCTTTGATATTTATAGCTATTCAGAGTCCCAAGACTGTAGTAACAGAATTATTGTTGTACTACACGGAGCATAAACTAAGCAGATTCCACAGGCAAACGTAATCTCTTGTCCCTTGTCGGGCAGTTATTTCCCTACTCGGGATTAAATTTAGACAGCACCAACACCATCCGTGATTTAATAATACTTCTATGATATCCACAGTCGCCGATCCTCTTCTAAGAACAAGTGGATTTTCCACTACCCAATAACCACAATCCCCGATTTCCAGCCACAACAATAATATGGTGATTTTTTGGAGGCAACTTATTTTTTCAATTGGAAAGGGTACAATGTTTGAATATTCCACTTTTTTCATTCAACTTTGGAAAAATAACTGAATATCTAAAAGTATATTGTGCTTGGACACACTGTGCGCTTCTGGCCGGCATGTAAAATACGAGCTTGGGAGTAATAAATGACGAAACGTTTCTCTAGGACCGAGCTTTTTGTCACCGTATACAGCGGGCGCCATATGTCCCAAAGGAGACTCGCTCCCTAACTTATTTAAGCATGGACGGACAGACAACGAAAACTTTAGAATACTTTGGGGAACATGTGTCCACTGGCTGATTTGATATGATACACTGTTCTTTCTCATAACTCCCGTAATTTTTTTTCTTCTTTTGTATATCATTTTGCTGGAAATCTCTAAGAATGGAAGTGGATGTTTTTTTTGCAAATGGAAGCGCCAGACTGAGTACATAAAATTCAATATAGAATTTTCACTTGGAAAGTTCTATAAAAATCTTAATATTGTTGCTGCACCGAGAGAAGAGTTATTTATAGACAAATAAACTGATTTGTTTGACCCCCCTTTGTTTAATACTAACTTGCTTATTCAATATTAAGAAGCCATATTAACGTTGAAGATTGGGACATTTTGATATAAAAAAATGATTTATTCGCGTGTAATTTCTTTAATGTGAAGCAATTTGTTCTTCTCCATGCACACCTTTATACAATTGTTTTTCAGAAACTATAAAAGTTTACGAAGCACTATATAATATTTTGTCATAAAATATAACGATGCTATTTGGGTAAAAATTGTTTTCCTTACCCAGAAAAACACCTAACATCTTGAATAATATTCCATCACTTTAGAACAACAAATTAAATTTCCATTGTAAATCATTTGAAAGTTTTGACAGAGATTTACATTTTTTAAATAAGCCTATAGATTAATAGCTTCAAATAACTTCATACCGAAAAAATAAGTATTTGAGTATATTTGTACAATTATTGTTAAAACTTCTTCACTCCAAATCTCATTTCTTCACCCGTAAGAAATCACATTAGCCCACAAATTATGTGGCAATTAATAGAAAAAACTGTCACCCCACCCTGCCCTATTATTCTGAATCGTACCGGTCCTTTGGAGTTAGTGAGTGAGTGAGTGAAATTCATAGATAAAGGATATATTATGTGAAATTAGATGAGTTTGTGCAATTTTACTAATTATTGTAAAACTTGTGGTTAAAGTGCTCTGGACAAAAATTAGTCTAATAATATAGAAATGAATGAATTGTTAAACACATGCATGGCGATTCCAGAAATTGTGAAATCTCTTTGAAGGTAAGGAAATAAATGTTAGGTTATATTCAAGTAGGTAGAAGTGGCAAGCAAACGTAATGTACATCTCTCAAATAAACCTGTCAGATCTAGGTACCTACTCCAAAAAACTACTATGCATGGGAAAAGCATTAATGAACACACTTACGGTTAGACAAAGGGTTATGTTTTAGATCATGTAGGTATGTTTAATTTTAAAAAAGTATGCTTTCCTATTTTAAAAATGTATAGTTTTTATTTTAATAGATCAAAATATTCAGCAACAAGTCTTTTATTCCCATCCTGCATTCCTACTTAACAGTTTCATGCATAAAAAGAGGAGGCAATTAATTTTTATTAGATTTAAACATGTTTGTCATAAAAATACTGTCTTTTTAATCCGTGTCAAGACTAACCATAGAGGCAATATATTGTTCATCAAAATTATTGTTCGATTATGATGAATATGTTTAATTTTAGTAAAAATTGATAGTTTTCCTAAGAAACATTCGTTTCCAGCAAAAAAATATAATTTGCTGGGACGATATCCCCGGAAGGCGGAGTCTCGATGGTCTATCTCACCATGCCTCTCTCTTACATACTGCTCATGCCTTTCACAATTTCTCGTACACTATGAGACGATTATTATCTCACGTTAGGATTGAATAAGAAGGACTCAAGCATCCTGACATTACCACAAGGTGAGACATGGTTCACAGACGTAAGAAAGTCTAGGGAATGGACAAGATCCGGAGTGCATTGTGAAGCGAGGAGCACGGGTGAAGCATATACCTCTGCACTTCAGGCATGAATTGATGCTATCCTACAATATGTTGGATAACTGTGTGGGGGGAGTAAAATGGGAGTAGAGTTCAATAAACCAGAAGTTGAATATTTTTCTTTCAAAATACATCGGCTATGAGGAGAAATCAAATGAATGTATTTCTATATACATTCCCCATACCTAACTTCAAAGTGTTTGCTGGTATAATGCATTATAATCATCTTAATTTATAAACACTTGATTTAAGTAGTTTAGAACTTGTTAATTACTATATCTTGGATATGATACTAAGTTGATTGATAGTCTATTAATTATTGATAAATATTAAGCTCAATAAACTATCGATTAATTTTGAAAGAATTGGGGAATATTTAGTGAAGAATGAGCTATACAAATTTATTCATTTCATACATTCCGTGGGGTATTGGAAACGTTAAATGGTGACTGAACACAAATCCGTATTTCGAACATCAATATCCATTTTCACCTAACGAGAATATAAATTCATACATCGAACAAAAAGAAAAATTCATATACAAAATCCCTATATTCGATTTATGCTACATTTATCCCAGAAACTTGAGCTTAAGCCATTGTCAAAAAGAAGCACAAAATTAGATTTTAATCTTTGAGCTTCTGTTCAAAGAACCATATGATTTAGTGAAGCTGAGAGAGAACTTCAACGTCTTACTCCTTTGAGATTTAACTACTTTATACTCCCCCGAAAACTGTTTCATCATTAAATAAAGAGTTGGGAGAGTAAACAAGAGAAGCACGTTCGAGAAATTCTTGGAATACATTATCATCATTAGATAAGTATTGAGTGAGAGAAAAATTGATATTTGGGAACTTCTCGAATAAAACTCCCCAAAGAATATATTTCTTGTAGGAAAATTGATAAATGTTTTCTGGAAAAAAACAGTGGTGGCCGACGGGAAAAAATTGAAGTTTTCCATGAAAATTAAAAATATGTGTTATAACTTTGCATCAATTTAATTTTTAATTATTGGAGGCGTCTTTTTTGAGGCGCGAAATCACGATTTCACGTCTAAAACGACCCTTCCACCACCTGGTGCACCGCAACCTGCGCTTGAACATCGTCTCCGAGGGTTTTCCAAATAAAATCGAAAAAGGTGGACCAAAAATCGTTATAAGGGGTTTTTGGGCCGTTCGAGGCCAGGGTACAGCGGTACAGGGTACAGGTAAGCGGCCCAAAAAACCCCTTATAACGATTTTCTGTTCACCTTTTTCGATTTTGTTTGGAAAACCCTCGGAGACGATGTTCAAGCGCAGGTAGCGGTGCACCAGTTGGTGGCCTCAAAAAACACGCCTCCAATAATTTCCGGGCTGTTTTTGTCGATTTTGTCAAGAAAGTTCTCGGGGATGATGTCCAGGTCGAGGTTCGGGGGCACCAGGTGTCCGGGGGGTGTTCGCCGAAACCATATTTGAATTCAGCCGCCCGAAAAACCCCCGGGCGCGGAGTTTTTTTCGTTCCCCTAGTGATTTCTTGGAGAGTATCACGGAGACGAGGTTCATAGACGTTCTGGAGCCCTAGGTGTCCGGGGAGTCAATTTCAACATTATAATCGTGATCAGCGACCCCGAAAACCCCCGGGTACCCGATTTGAGCCAGTTCTGACTCTTATTTACAGAGTCCTCCCAAAAGATGCATTTTTGGCATGCATTTTTGACTGCAGCGATGCAATTCCCGATTTGTAATGGGAACAAAGTAGGTACATTTTTCACAAATAATATTCCGAAGCGAATGCAAAAAACCGCATTCCGATCCGTCTTCAGGGAAAAAATTCCGAACTTTGAGCCTTTTTGTGCTTTATAAGCTCGACTATTTGAATAGAATATAAGTAGCTATAAAAACAAAAAAAAATCCAAAAAAACTTTTGTTTATACGCCTGAACATTTGGAAAAATGGAACTAGAGAAGGTTCTGTTGGTCTTCCCCCCCTTCCATTGACATCGTTACCAAAATGGCCAGGGACCCAGACCACAGACAATTTCTTGCATTTTTGCATGGTTCCAACAATTTTGACGCTACACGCTTAGAGCTGGGTGCTTTCAAATCTAATTTGATGCCCAAAGAATTTTGCATTGTTTCATGTGTGGATTTGGTATCCTACCATCTCTCCTGAACTGAAGCTGCAGATTATTCTAGTTGGCTGGATGATTCTGAACCTGACCTGTGACCTAGTTAGGCTACAGAGCCTAACCCTTTGTTCACCAACAGTTTCAGTAGTTACCCCTTACCGTGGACCCAGTTATCTCGAAACTCAAGGCAGTATAATGCAGTTAGAAGTTTTATATGCATAACATCAGACAAAATACTATCACTTTCAGTGTCCACCACTGTAATAATCGGAATGTTGTCCATTCAGCCAGTTATCCGGAAATTCTTTCACAACATTTTACATCCTCAAGAAATTATTCAACACTTTTTTTCAACTAATTTTCAATCCTATCCGTGAAAGATTTCTACGCCTCATTTAGAGTTTTCCAATAAAAACTTTTTGATACTTGACTTGTTTATAAAGACAAACTTTGAATAGAAAATATGGATTGATCTGAGTAGATTTGTGCATCTGCATCGACTGTTTTCGTTTAATTCAGATCAGAAGTTGAATTATTTTCCTTTGAATTGCGCTGGGGATCAATCATTCATTCACATGTTTTCATTTCGTCGTTATGTAGTTTCTGCTTGTTCAAGTTTGGTTTGCATTCAAATCTTGTAATGGTGATTAGCACTTATCGAAATTATTAATTATTTCCTTCTATTGAAGAACTGTTTGCAACACTCCGTTCATCTAGTTAAGTATGTTTTTAGTTTGAAATTTATTCCATTCTGCTCTTGATGAAACCTTCATTTTTATCGAAATCCCCTCCATTTTTGTCTTCAGATATTTCAATTTGTCGATCTCTTCCGCCAATATGGCAACAACCAAATTGTTTTCAAATCAATTGAGCGGTTGAGAATTTTTAAAATACCTGGATGTATTTGTTTTTAATACATTAGAATAAATGCTCAAAATGTTCTCCACCTAGTTGTTGGCAATAGCACAGTCTCCTTTGTTTAAAGTTTGGGGTGGAATATTCTGTATTTCTGTAGTTATCCTGTCTTTGAGGTCTACAATGCTAGTTGGTTGTGTTGCATATACTTTTTTCTCGAGATAACCCCACAGAAAAAAATCTAACGGCGTAAGATCTGGCGATCTATCTGGCCACTTAATAGTACCTCTTCGTCCAATCCATTTATTGGGGAAGATTTTATCTAAATAAGGGTGTTGCCCCGTCTTGCTGGAACCAAACATTTTCACTCGGTAAGCTAGGATCCATTGCGTTGAGATATAAGTTTGCCAACGCAGGAATAACAAGCATATTCAAGCAAATTTCCATCTATAAATATAGGACCAATAATATGATACCGGCCCAAACGTTCACGTATCCAATTAGGATTCTCTGCTGACCAATATCTACAGTTCTGTCGGTTTACCTCTCCATTCAATGTGAATGTTGATTCGTCAAAAAAAAGAATGGTACCAAAAACTATCTCATTCCTGTTCAGCTTATTCATCAATCTTTCGCAGAAATCCATTCTACGATCTGGATCGTCTTCTGTTAACTCCTGCACAAAAGTTAATTTGTAGGAATGAAGTTTTTTTTCATGAAGACATCTTAGAACAGTTGTATGACTAACATTATTTTTACGGGCAATTTGACGTGTACTTGTGTACACGTGTACTTTGTGAAATATCAGGCAATTCGGGCTGATTAAATAAATTTGCCACTTCAACTTGACTTCTGCAGTTATCCCCGTACCCGATCATCATTAAAATCTCAATTCGGTGAGTCCCAGTTAAATATTTAATTGTTGTGTCGACAGGGAAAGAGTGTTTGACAAAGATTTTACGTTTTCAGTATAAACTGTTAACACATCAACACATCAACAACTGACAAAATAGAAAACAATCCATATTATTTACCGATTTTGTCTAATTATTGGCATTTTTAGGCAATTTTTCAGGTATTTATGATAAAATTCTTGGGCGTTGCAGGTTTTGTTTAATATGTAGGTTAGGTAATAACTTGCACTTCAATGTTTAACACCTTTAATAAAGTAAAGAAATACTATTTTCTGTTTTACAATGAAAATGAGAGATTATCAAAAATAAAATAAAACTATATTCAATCTCAACGTGGTCGTTAACATAACCTAATTTTTAATGTCAGAAAAAATGACTTCTTCTTTTCTTCTAGACTTGTACCTAGTAAGTCAAAATATAACAACACTCTCCCCATTTTGACTTAACAAATTCTTACTGTTGCTTCTTCTGCTCTTCCATACTTTGTACCCCAGCTTTTGTCTTATGTTTTTCTAGTATAGGTTTTGCAACTGCTTTGGTTAAGAAATCTGCAACATTTTCTTTAGTGTCTATGTATTTCAGACTTATTTTATTCTTCTCAATTTCATCTTTGATGAAAAAATACTTCCTTTGTATATGTTTGGTTCTTGAGTGATATGTATTATTTGTTGCTAATTTTATTGCTGCCTGATTGTCATTGAACATTTCTTTGTTTTTTTAGTAATTGACTTTGGTTGAGATCTCCAAAAATTTTGTCAAACCATAAAATTTCCTTAACGGCTTCAGTAATCGCCATGAATTCGCTTTCACAGGTGCTTAAAGCAACAACATTCTGTTTCTTGCATTGCCAACTAATTGCTCCATCACTAAGAATGAAAATATATCCAGAAAAACCTTTACCGTCTAAAACATTATTCCAGCTTGCATCGCAATAGGATTTTAGTGGCTTGTCGTTTGCTCGATAAGTTATTCCTTCAGCTTGTGTGTACTTCAAGTATTTCAAAACGTGTTTTGCTTGTCTCCAATTCATCTCAGAGTATTTGGTGTTAAACTGGCTAAGATAAGTTGTAGCAAAAGTAATATCTGGTCTTGTTCCTTGTGACAAATATAATAAGCTTCCGATCAACTCCTGATAAGGAACTTCCCTATTCATGGTTTCAGAGTTTATATCTTTTTCATTTTTCAATGGAACACTTGACTCTTTACAGTCACTCATGTTGAAGCGTTGTAAAATCTTTTTAATGTACTTTTCTTGTTTAATATGTAAAATTCCTTCTTCTCGTTCCCTAGTTATTTCCCATCCTAGTAAGTACTTAGCTTCTCCTAGAAATTTCATCTTAAATTTTGTGCTTAATTTTTGCATGACTTGATCTGCCATTTCTTTTGTGTTTGTGGCTAATAATATATCGTCTACATATAAACTAACTATAGAATAGTTGTTGTTGTCATTGTATAGAAATACACAAGGTGATGAATATAATTCTGTAAATCCTAGGTTATGTAATTCTGTTTTAATTGTCTGATACCAGGTACGTGCACTTTGTTTTAGGCCATACAGTCCTTTCTTCAAATTACATACTTTAGTCTTTTTATCTTCATCTATTCCTGATGGAATTTCCATATAAATTTCGTCATTCAATACTCCATTTAAATATGCTGTAGTAACATCATATTGAAAAAGTTCAAGATCATATTTAGTAGCAATTGCAAATATAGTTCGTAACATATTAAGTCTAATTACAGGTGCAAAAACTTCATCATAATTTTCGCCTTTTATTTGGTTGAATCCCCTGGCTACTAGCCTAGCTTTAAATTTTTCAATAGAACCATCAACATTTTCCTTAATTTTGAACACCCATCTAGAATCAATTGTATGTTTATCTTTTACTCTATCAACTATCTCCCATGTCCCATTGAGCTTATGTGATTTCAACTCTTCGTTTATAGCAGCTATCCATTCATCTTTGTAAACTGTATTTATTGCCTCTTCATATGTTTTAGGTGTGTCAATGGTATTTACTGAGAGGTTTAATCTGTTGATTCTGTTTTGGATTCGGTTTGATCTTCTCGGATTCAAAATATTTTGCTCATGACTTGGCAAATTTGCATAGTCTGGATCAGTTTCTGAGGTATCTTTAGCCCCGTCATCAATTTCTGAATCTGTTGAGCTATATATAATTTCATTTTCTTCATCTGTTATTGTACTATTTTCTGAAAGTTGTTCTTCAATGTTTTCTTGGTGAACTTGTATATGTTCTCCCCTTTCATCTTGGTCTGTATCATAGGTTATTTGGAAATAATTATATTTTGTATCCTTTTCTTCTAGTAAGTTGAATCCCTTTTTATTTTCCAGTACTTCTGCATCCCTGACTATGATTACTGTATTTCTTTGTACACAGAATAGTCTATAATGTTTGGTCAAGTGATCATAACCTAGAAATATTGCTGTTTTGGATACTTTATCCAACTTCTTTCTGTTTTGTTTTTGGATCAAGTAATAGGTTAGGCTTCCAAACACTTTAATATGTTCAACATCTGGTTTTGATTTAAAAAATATTTCATCAGGGGTAGTGTTTATTTTCTTTGTGTATGTCCTGTTTTTAAGGTAAACTGCATAATATGCAGCTTCGGCCCAAAACTTTAATGGCAAATTTGAGTCATTCAACATACACCTCACCATTTGTATAATTGTTCTATTATTTCGTTCAGAGACACCATTTTCTTGAGGATTATAAGGAGCTGTTAATTCATGAATTATACCGCTTTCTTGTAGACATTGTTTAAATTCTTGGTTAATGAACTCACCTCCATTGTCTGATCTTATATGTTTTATTTTCTTACCCGTTTGGTTTTCAACTTCACTTTTAAATATTTTAAATTTTGTAACCGTTTCTGCTTTTGATTTTAGGAAATACACAAATAGTTTTCGTGAAAAATCATCCACTAGTAAATACATATATAGTGAACCAGCTATTGAAGGTTCCTGTATAGGTCCACATAAGTCCATGTGCACTAATTCTAGGATGTTAGTTGTTTTAATTTCATCATGAGAAATAAATGACCTTTTTACTGCTTTACCAGTTATACAGTCTTCACACTTAGGTAGTTCTTTATTGTGAAATTTTAGTCCAGACACTATATTTTCTGATTTCATTTTATTTAGTGTTTGGAAGTTTTGATGCCCAAAACGTCTATGCCATAATTCAGCACTTAAATTTACTTTTTCAAATTCTTTTTCGCACACTATGTCTGCTTCATATAAATTATCATTTCTTTTGCCTGTCATCATAAGTGTTCCATCACCCTTTTCAATTGAACAGTTTCCATTTTCAAACTTGATTTTAAAGCCTTTCTTCTCAAATGCACTTATTGATAATAAATTTTCTGTTATATTTGGTACAAATAGCACATCTGTGATATTGATGTATTTAAAGTAACAATTTTCGTTAGTTATTTTGACTCTAATAGTTCCACTGCTATGTACTTTTATAAACTTCCCATCTGCTAATTTCACTTCAGTACTTTCAATAGGAGTTGAGCTAATAAAGATGGATTTATCATAAGTCATATGACTTGTTGCACCAGAATCTAAGAACCATTTGGTTGAATTAAGGCTACTGTTCTTTGATGTTACTTGCATAGCATTTTCATGGCTGCACTCACATTTGCTTGCTGAGTTTAGCTGTTCAACTTGTTCATTTTCTTTAGCAGCTTTTCTATCGGCTCTATGAAAACAGTTCTTAGCATAGTGACCTCTTTTATTGCACACCCAGCAAATAACATTTGATTTCTGTCTAGGCTGTGTGTTTTCAGAGTTTCTTTTTGATGTACAAGCAGCTTCTAATTTAACTTCCGCTTCAGTTAAATTTAGTTCTTCTTCTTGTGCTTTTAATCCATTTCTAAATTCTTCAAACGACATTTTGTCTAGTCCTGTAGTCTTCATCTGGATTCTGATAGTGTTAAAAGATCTTGGTAAACCGTTCAATAGTAAACCAATGTATTCTTCATTTTCAATTTTTGTGTTACATTGTTCAAGTTGGTCTTTTAGAAATTGAGCTCTAGCTAAGTATTTTTCAATATTTTCAGTATCTAATTTTTTAATTGAGCTTAACTCAAGTCTTAAATCAACTCTTCTTGATGATACTTTTCCTTCATGAATTTCTTTAAGTTTGTTCCAGATATCTCTTGATTCATCGAGGTTTATGACTTGTTGTGCTTGACTGGCTTCAATCGCTCCTAAAATCATAGATGCAGCGATTGCACTTTTTTCATTATAGGTTTCTACTTCCTTTCGGTTTGTATCATCTATTTCTGGACATACTGTTTCAATGGTATACCAACACTTTTTGGCTTTTAGCATCAATTTCATTTGATGTCTCCATAATTGATAGTTTGTCTCGTTCAATTTATTTATTGTATTTTGACCTTCCATTACTTTTGATTTTCTACAGTTGTACCTCAAATAAAAACTACTTTCTGGCAGAGTGTTTTTCTCGTACAGTTTTTTTTTTTACTCAAAATAGTATTGAAATTTCTTTTTATATATTATCCACTGGTGTCTGGGCCCATAACCTGTAGGTTAGGTAATAACTTGCACTTCAATGTTTAACACCTTTAATAGAGTAAAGAAATACTATTTTCTGTTTTACAATGAAAATGAGAGATTATCAAAAATAAAATAAAACTATATTCAATCTCAACGTGGTCGTTAACATAACCCAATTTTTAATGTCAGAAAAAATGACTTCTTCTTTTCTTCTAGACTTGTACCTAGTAAGTCAAAATATAACAACATAATATACAAATACGTCCAATAATTAGTTAGTTTAGATTTTTGATAAATCCATATTTAGCTAATTTAAAAAAGTACCAATATTTCAAGTGTAATAAATTATTAATTTTAAAATTTCACCCTGTATAATTCATAATTGTTCATACATCATTTAGTTTGTTGGAATCGGTTCATTAAGAGGATTTCAAAAATATGCAAATATACAGGGTGTTTTATTAAAAAAACAACAGCGACTATGGCATACTTGCTTGAATCACCCTGTACATTTAAATTTATATTTACATAACGCACAACTCAACTCAAAAGTTGACGTGTCTCGGCATTTTTTATAATTTTCTGAAATAATGAGTTTTATTTCATAAGTGGTTTTCACACTGTATATCCAATATATTATGTGTTTGGGTCCTGAGCCCAATATTATACACAGATCTCACGACATGTCCACAAGAATAGTTGAGGAAGAAAAAAATGAAGATGTCACCAAAAAACTTCTCTTAAACTTGAACTTGATGTAGTGCTGTCCGTCTGCAGAGCAACCAGATAATGAACAATTCTCAACCACTCAATTGATTTGAAAACAATTTGGTTGTTTAGTCCAGTCATTACGTCGGAAAAATCGGGAAATAAATGAAAGTGAACCGAAAAAGCCAAATTTTGGATATAACGTGGGGGATGGCAAGAAAAGCTTAAGTTCAAATTGTCGACCAAAATAACCTTGTGCAATTTCCGCCATCTTGGAAAAACCCTTAAATTCAGTTTTTTCATCATAACTTGGTTCCCCATTGAGATACGTTGTTGCTCTTTTTGCGATCTACAATTAAGGTCCCGCGCATTTTTCACGTATCGGTCGTCGTTTTCGAGATATCGATCAAAAATATCAAAAATTTGGGGAGAATTTTTTTTGCGCTATTTACTTTTTTCTGGTGGAAGATATCAAAAAATGTTTGAAATAAAACTTGTAGAGCGTGTCCAGACCTACAAATTCGTTTTTTTATTTCTCATTTCCGACAAAAATTACGACCTCCAGCGCGCCACAAAGTCGGCCCCAGCGCGCCCGACGCGTCTTGCCATGGAGCACGTGACTATGCGACTGTTAGAGTTTGGGCGTGGGTCAGGTATAAAAGACCCTTTTTTCGTGTTCGTGCCGGAACAGGAACCAAAACTTCGGAAAGGGCACGCCGTTCAAGGAAGAACCAATCGCCAGAGTTCACGTTCGACGAAACTACTACTCCGAAAGTTAGCCAGGAGAAGTTTCTTGCAAGGGACCAAAATAAGCACAATTTGATACAAATGCTTCGCCGTTATTTTGCAAATACCGGGATAAAAGTAGAACAGGCTTTTGAGGACGCTGACACTCTCATCGTAACCACAGCAATTAAAGAAGCATCGCTCCACGACTCTGTGGAAATCGTTTGCGAAGATATCGATCTTTTGGTCCTAATTTGCGGACTTGCAATGGAGAAAAAAAAATTTTCTTCCACAAACCAGCCAAAGGCAAAACACCGGCAAAAGTGTACTCTCCCAATTGTTTCAAGCATGATAAGTCTGTTCTTGAGAACATTCTTTTCATCCATGCTTTCAGCGGTTGTGACACCACGTCATCTTTTTATAACATTGGAAAGTCGAAGTTCATCAGCACCCTCGAGAAGAATCCGAACCTCCGGTCATCGGTAGAATTATTCAAGCAAGAAAAGGTCGATCCGGAGATGCTAGCTTACGCGGGAAAGCTGTTCCTTATCGCTCTTTATGGTGGTCGTAAAGAGGACACGACGATGGATATTTTGCGACTCCATCGCTTCGCAAAATCAAAGACGACAAGCAAGACGAATAATCTTTCACTGCTCCCACCAACGGAAAGTGCAGTCCGCCAACACGTTTTCCGGACATATTTACAAGTACAAACGTGGCTCGGAATTTTTAAAGATCCTCAAGAATGGGGTTGGCGACAAACAAATAACGGGCTCGAACCAATTTGCACCACAGCCGCACCCGCTCCACCTGAACTTTTGAAACTCATTTCGTGCAAATGCAAAAGAAAGTGTGGAGCTGCTTGTGGCTGCAGGAAAGCAGGAATCCATTGCTCCGTTATTTGCCTGCACTGCAGTGGACAGACATGTGACAATGTCGCCAGAGTCGAAATTTTATTCAACGACGATCACGTCGATGACGATGATTACGATTTTTCGACCGTCACAACATCATTTCTTGCGATTGAAGAGGTTTCACGACTCGAAGGGTCTACGGAGGAGGAACTTGAACAGCCAGGACCATCCTAACGACGAAAAACGTGTGAAAAAAATTACCACTTGTAATCATTATGTTTGCTGCATAAAAATTATTTCATCGATAAATTTTATGTATTTGATTTCTAATTTGGCTGGTTTATAAATTTTTTTTGTATTGCAATAATTTCCTGAACCATTTTCCATCCATTTTGACGCGTGGATACAACCGAGCGAGCGGCTAAATGAAAACCGGGCACAGTTTCACTGACTTTGTGGCGCGCTAGAGGTCGTAATTTTTGTCGGAAATGAGAATTGAAAAAACGAATTTGTAGGTCTGGACACGCTCTACAAGTTTTATCTCAAACATTTTTCGATATCTTTCACCAGAAAGAAGTAAATAGCGAAAAAAAAATTCTCCCAAAATTTTTGATATTTTTGATCGATATATCGAAAACGACGATCGATACGTGAAAATTGCATGGGACCTTAATTGTAGATCGCAAGAAGAGCAACAAAAAAGTATTCCATAAAAAATTTCGTATCTCAACGGGGAACCGAGTTATGATGAAAAAACTGAATTTAAGGGTTTTTTTAAGATGGCGGAAATTGCACAAGGTTATTTTGGTCGACAATTTGAACTTAAGCTTTTCTAGCCACCCCCCACGTGATATCCAAAATTTGGCTTTCTCATTTCATTTTCACTTTTAAATGTATATAATGACTGGATTAGTTGCCATATTGGCGGTAGAGATCGACAAATTGAAATATCCGAAGACAAAAATGGAGGGGATTTCGATAAAAATGAAGGTTTCATCAAGAGCAGAATGGAACAAATTTCAAACTAAAAACATACTTAACTAGATGAACGGAGTGCTGCAAACAGTTCTTCAATAAAAGGAAATAATTAATATTTTCGATAAGTGCTATTCACCATTACAAGATTTGAATGCAAACCAAACTCGAACAAGCAGAAACTACATAACGACGAAATGAAAACATGTGAATGAATGATTGATCCCCAGCGCAATTCAAAGGAAAATAATTCAACTTCTGATCTGAATTAAACGAAAACATTCGATGTCAGATGCACAAATCTACTCAGATCAATCCATATTTTCTATTAAAAGTTTGTCTTTATAAACAAGTCAAGTATCAAAAAGTTTTAATTAAAAAACTAAATGAGGCGTAGAAATATTTCACGGATAGGATTGAAAATTATTAGAAAAAAGTGTTGAAGAATTTGTTAAGAATGTAAAATGGTGTGGAAGAATTTCCGGATAACCAGTTGAGATATAAATAAGAAAAATAAATGAATCGGGCACCAGAACGAGAATATTTTAATTGGCTTTATCATTAATTCGTAATCAATTAATCAATCAAAGACTTATACTTAAAATTCCTCACGATAATATCATGTGTATTATTTTTTTTCATTCCACAATTCATAGTAGGGAATAGTAGTTTGTGCAACTAGTGTGGATATGATGGCCATATCGCACGAGGACGAAGTTTGAGCACGACGCCGTAGGCGGAGTGCTTAATCGTTCGAGTGCGATATGGACAATCCACACGAGTCGAACAGTATATTTTTTCTACGACCCATTCAAGAAAAAATCTAGAAAATAAACATTTGAATGAACAATTGAGATACCAGTCAGTTCTGTTTGAACTACGCATAGAACATGTATTGTCTGGAATATGCTTCGGCAAGAAGTACTGCATATGGGAAGACCTAGGGTTAAACGACTGACAAACATTCACACAAACTGTATACTCAAGTTTCTGTTTGGAAAATCACTCAAAAAGTTCTCATTTCAAAGATCTATGAATGATGTTTTATACTTGTTCTCTGATGAACCAAATAGGCTGTCAATTACGTCATTGAATGGCTGAATCTGATCCTGTGTGAGGTAACTGCAAAGAAGTTTGGACTTAAGTTGGTGAAATAATATTACCTAGATTTTGCCGGAGAACAATCGTCTAACAATTCGAGTGGAGTTCTTAACAACTTTTTGATTAGCAATTCCAGCTACAAAGAATATTTCCTTTCGGTCTAAACTCAAGCATCTACTCCTGGATAGCCGATTCGTTTCTTTCTAATTTAATGGTGGCTTTTGAAATTAAATTGAATTACTAAAGTCTTTTTTATACTTTTTAAAGTTTGATATCTCCAATATTAAATTGTGAGATGTTTCTTTGTAGCTTAATTTGAAAAGTAGAAGTTTTTAATTTTGAATAGTTAGCTTGAAAACAATGAATTTTTGCGATTAAAAAAAAATTCAATTTGCAATTTAATGAGTTATCAATTTAATATTCAATTTCAACCAGAAAACTACTGACAATATTAACACACAGGCAAAACAATGTATGAGAAAAGTAGCTCAAACAAAGGTATGTAACGATTGAAAGAAAAATGAGACAATGACATCAAAACCGATCAAGCTCACGTCATACTACAGATTTAAAAAGCTTGGTTCCATTTAATTGCGGATATAAAATATTTCATTAACATTTATGGATGCCTTAAAATATAATAAAAAGAGCATTTATTTCCATTTGTCCCTAAAACCTCGTTAATATGTAGAATTAATAGCAGAGTATAATTAATATAAATAATTATTGTACAAAATAATCTATGCTCAACTGGGTAAGAAAGGGTCAGACAGTTAATCCAGCTCCGAAATACAACGAATTATCCCTAATATATAAGTATGTTTATTTCAAGAGGTAACTGAGTACACGGTAAAAATTGATCCATGTACCTCTAATTTTAGGAATCATCTTATTTTATTAGCAATTATATCTCATTTTAGTATAAGAGATTTTGTCAGAAAATGCTCTTGCTTGGAAGTAATACAAACTGCGCAAAATATAGTTGAAAGTTTCTCGCGTAAATCAGCTTTCCAATTGAACAATTGACAGAAATAACTCCAAATCTCGAAAAATGTCGCTCTGCTTGAAATAATCCACAGGCGCTGATGTAGAGCATTGTGGCGACAACGGGAAACAAAATTATTGCTATCCAAGACCTAGACTATTCTACTATGTCTAGAAGCAAAATTTGCCAACAAGAATCTGGTCTGGTGTGCTATTTCTGGAGTAGTGACTTCAAGACCTCACGTTGGGCAAGTAAAGTGATACGCGTTTGAGGTGGAGCTTTGAATGAACTGAACCAACTGAACCAAATTAACCAAGTCATCATATTATCCAACTATCTAACATCTAACTTCCAGTCCTACTCATGCCAAAGCCCCGACCGGAGATCCCATTGGATTTGGCAAAGAGAACTATCTCAAAGCAAAGATTCATTGAAATGGGATACCAGGCTTATGGCAAACTCGAGCCTTCATCGAAGGACCTTTAAAACTGGAAGCAAAAGCCTTGCTGGGCATAACTGGTCCATCACTGAAGTTACCACAACAAGCCACAACAAGTACCACATTTCCCTGGTAGAAGATCAATCGGTGGATGCTACAGAGTGACTTTTGAATGCCTAGGAGCTGCATTTGTATGCCTTGAAGATGCAGATGATCTTGTCTCTCCAACTTTTTTGTGAATATTGAACGTTGAGTGGAAAACTAATCAGAATAAAGACGGTATCCCAAAATCTGTTCAATTTAAATAATCTGTTCAAAAAGCCAACGATTGTCTATTTTTTTTTTCAAAAAAAACAAAGATTGAAATTTTGAAGAAGTTTTGACTGTGTATAAGCTGAATATCCCCTGG
>CAJUYG010002726.1:0-28064 GCA_910591675.1 Galerucella calmariensis
GCAGAGCATAGTTATTTATACAAGATTTTTTTTCAGAGGAAGAAGCTGAAAGAAAATGGCGAAATTTACGCGATCAATTCGCAAAAGAATTAAAAAAAGTTCGTACACCTCGTTCAGGCGATGCCCTAGATGAAGATGGGGAGTATACAGGAAAATGGCAATTTTTTGGCAGTCTACAGTTTCTGAAGGGTATAGTAGCTCCGAGAACTACGGAAGGAAATGTATCGCATATTGAAGCCTCGCAAGAATCACAGACCTCTTTGCTTGACAATGACGATATTGAAGATGAACAGTTTTCAGACGAAAATTCTGCCAATGTGGATTTTCCATCACAAGTGAGTGTGGCGGCCGATGTTTCACAAGAGATTGCAAGTGCCGATATTTCGCAAGTAGTCGCTAAGGATGGTATTTCGAAAGTCAATACCAATAGGGATAGTTTACTAGTAAATAAAAGTCCAAGGGAGCTTGTATCTGAAGCAACAAACATGTCATCTTCAAGTACAGCGACATCTCGTTTAAAAAGAACATCACGATGCGAAGAGAATATAGCTGTAGAACAGCAATTATTAAATATCGAGACAAAAAAAGCTTGCTCTACTTCAAACACCAGAAGATGAAAATTCTTTATTCCTGAGGTCCCTCCTGTCATATTTCCAAAAAATGGATCTCCTGCAGCAACTACGAGTAAGAAACAAATTTCAAGAAACATTATTCAACGAAATGTCACCTCCGTTTACCAATCTTCAACCCGGCAATACTCATTACCCTGATCGCCCATCAACTGCATCTTCAGTGCATTCAACGACTTATTCGAATGTTTGTTCACCTCCAAATACCAGTTTTCAAGCCGGCAATACTCTGTATTACCGTGTATTGCTCTAATTGCCCAATAACTGCTGGGTCGTCACTGCATTCGTCGACCTATTTGGATGTTTCTTCACCTCCGTCAGGGTGCATCTTATGCAAGTGATGTTAACAATATGTACACATAATAACACATTAATAATAAATACATTAAAAAATGAGGGTCCGTTGAACTATAGGAAAACATGAATTTTTGACTGATTTTGCGAAAAATCGATAGTACTCACCTATTTTGAGAATAATCCGTCAAAAAATTTGCGGGTTATACATATTTTGCTGAGAAAAATCCAAAAAAAGATTTTTTTTCGGCACTTGAGCCATCACTTTTGGACTAGTTATTTTATACAAACCACAGTTTAAATGTATTACACTGTATGGCAAAGTGATCAACAACATGTGCTCTCGCTAATTATAACAACATATCAGTTAGTTTCTTCATAATGTTGTTTAAATTACCACTTTTATAAATATATATTTGACAGGCTACAAATTTGTATGAAAACAATTAAATCAAATGACAAATGACATAGAAGCTCTAGCGTAATGTGTGACATGGTTGCCAGCTGTAAAAGATTACGTGAGAATCATGATATTTTCAAAATATTAATTAATTATTGCTTTCGAATTTCATCTTAGAAAGTATTGGATGAGAGGCATGAATGCATTGTAATGCACATCAATCTATTCAAGAAGAGGAAAAACATATAATAATTGGATTCACCCTTCCCCTTCTAGAATAACTTAATGTGGATTACAAATAATTGGAGGCATTTGCCTTCCCCTCAAGATATTCAAGAAGGCGAAGGGAATATAATAATTGGATTCACCCTTCCCCTTCTAGAATAACTTGATGTGGATTACAAAGTATTGGATATTTTTTGAGGGGAAGGCTGGATAAAATGATTATATATTTGTTTCCCCTTCTTCAAATACGCAATATAAGGATATCATCATATATATATAAAATGTGTTTATAATTTCATTTATGTTCTTGGGTTTGTCTTGAATGAATCTAACTAAAAATATAGTCTGATACAATATTTAATTTCGTATCTTAATAGTCATGTAGCATGATTGTCGAGTAGTCGATTACAGCTGGCAACCACGCTACAAAGTATTGTATTTTGTTCTATGTTTTGTAGGTTGCATATCTGTGTGCTAAGCGATACGCTATCTGGCGGAATAAACTCGCATCAATGTCACGTGACCAGTAAGTGTGATTGCTTTGTATTTATTTACATCCAAGTGTGCATTTGTGTGAGGATTATAGTTGTTTGATAGTGATAAATAGTTTGTTAAAAGTGAAAATGACCAGCAGAGCAAATTGTTGTGTACCTGGATGTAACTCTGTGTATAAAAAAACCCCGATTTGAACTTTCTTCATTTTCCAAATGAGGGTCAGAGAGTCGAGAGTATTGGAGAATCCGGAATGATGACTATGGTTGATAGAAAGAAACTGTGGGAGATCAAATTGAAAATAGGAAAGAGAGTTACCAAAAATATGAGAGTGCTCTAAACATTTTGTCGAGGACGATTTCATAACTCCTATAGTAATTGTAAGTATTTTGCTTTTTATATTAAAAGTGGTTGAAATAATTATCTAACAATTTTTCAGGGGGCTATCAGAAACGGTACCTGAAAAAGACTGCTGTACCAAGTAAAAACTTACCTGTGTCCAGTGTTATAACAAAATCAAAAAGTCTGAAGATAGAAGAGAAAAAAAGAAGATATGAAAAACTTACTGAAAGAAGACAGGCAAGTTCTCTTGCTGGTTATTTTTATTGAAGTCAAAACTAAATAACTATACTTACTAACTATTGGTCATTTCAAATTTTTCGGTTAATCAACTCCCTTCCACCTCCAAGGATGACATGATATCGAACTCATTTAGTGACTTTGATTTTTTAATCAATGCTTTGATGGAGCTAAAGCACTACTGGAGCTTCAACAACAGGAGTTACCATTTGTTGAATGCGAGGATAAAGGTTGTTGATGATATATTCACAATTATTTGTGGTATTGTTAATTTGGGTAGTCCTATTTTGAGAGAAGATTTGTTTTTCCACTAATGATTATGCTATGAAGAAAAATTGTTGCAAATATTTATAAATTAAATAATACACAGAAATTTCATAGGTATTTTTATTGTATACAGGAAATGTCACATTCTTTTTGAGAAATAATAACTATTTTTTCTACTACCGTGCGCTTTAACCCACTTTCCCGCACGCATTTTAGCTTTGAAAGTATCACTTTCCCGCACTAGTGCGGGAAAGTAAAATTATGCAAATTTTGACCTTATTAGATAGTTTTTTACTTCGGAAGTTATAACTATTCTTACACCAGGTGAATAAATAGTCCATCAAATAAAATCTACATGTTTTCTAGCTTTTTGTTTCATTTTTAATTTTCTGAAAATATAAAATAATGAAAATATTTTGATATAACCTTGTACATTCTTCAAAGTAGTGTCATAAAACACCTATCAAACCACCCGGGCTTGATATAAGAAAAATATATCAAATGAAATTCTTTCATCTACAAATGACTTAAAATTGTTGCCGTCACCTTCATCGTCATCTTTATGTGACCTGCAAACGATGCCATCCTCATAAACGTCATTCACTCACCAGTTAACACCAAATAACTCTACTGGACTGGCAATTTTAAGTAATTCACAGAATGCAACAAATTGTGTTTCTAATAATAATATTTATAATAATAATTGATAATAATAATAAAAGTTTTTGGTTAAAGTTTTGTATATGCATGTTAAAATGAAATAAATTTTGAAAAATGGGTTGATATACTTTTTTGTATATACGGTCGTAGAAAAGATAATGTTCCTAACTTATGCGTAAAGTGTCTTTCCCGCCCTTGACCGCTTGCCCGAACTCCGCTTCGCGTCGTTCGGGTCAACTGCAATCGCGTGCGGGAAAGTATCACTTTCCGCACTTGTTAGGAAAATAACTATTCCTGACTTGATGCATCTTGAAATAATTCTTCTGAAAAATTGTTGTTTCTAACCAATAGTTTATATATCCTTAAATATTTCAGAGACAAAAATTAATTTATTAATTAATATATTTATAGTATTCATGGTAAATCATGATGAATAATAAATACAAGTTGTTTATAAACAGATATTGGAAATCTATTCAGCTCGTGCTTACAATAGCCGTGCTTCTCCTTACCTATTCCCACCTCCTCTCTAACAAAAAATCTATTATATATGATAGTAAAAGATTATTTAATCATTTGTCATTAAACATTAGGAAAATAAATAATTAAATGCATTTTAGGAGAGAGGTAAAAAGATTGTTGACATCAAGTGCCTACTATAAAGTTTCGGAGTACTATGTCAATTCTTTTGCATTGATTTCATGGGGATCACTTTTCACTGCACTAGTTTGCAAACAGTAGGATCTGATCATCCATTTTTTGCCCACTTTTTCTCTGATCACACATAATAACATGGTTCGCTGCCAGAACAGCTTCACCTTCTACAATGCATCTGCTGTTTGGAGAAACAGATAAATAATCAAAAATTGAGGACAATGACAGAAACATCTCTTCAAAAAAATATCAGAAAAATATATAACAGATTATCCTGTTCGAAAAAATAAAAAAGCTTGCTCAACCACAATAAACTCTTAGGGCGAGTTGTATCGCAGTCGGTTACCATTTGATTAACGCTAACCACTGGTTACAACGTGGTAAGTCGTTGTATCGCCCGCTAACAAGTGGTTATACGTTGGTTAAGACTAGGTTTTCTAACTACTTGATATCTGCTGGTTAACTTCATGTTTTGTCACAGAACGGTTATTTTATAAGCGTTTTGTGTAGTTTGATGTATTGACATAGAGAGGGGATTTTTGTGGGGTTATGCAGTTACCGTCTCTAGAATTCTGTATTGGATGAAATCTAGTATTGCATTATACTTACCCATAATTTGAGACATTACAATAAAATAACCCTAATATCTAAACTCTAAACTGATTGAAAATATACTAAATACTAATTATTAATAAATAAATCTAATATAAGCTAACTTAATAATAATAATTATCAACAAAAACTACACAACTCAATTTATATTTAGGTTGAATTTTAAAAAGTATGCTAATATCACAATTGTTGCTTTCGTTTATTTGGGCTTCAAGCACTTGTGCGTGACGCCTCGGTCGTCACGACTTTTGAGCAAATCGAACACGATTTTTTTTGGATGCTCAAAAACACCTGACATGTGCCAATGCCAATGAATTTCCTGTGTTGTTAGAAGAACAGCTTTCAATTATAATGTTTTTGATAATAAAATTTTGCATATTTAGATATTTTTAGTAAGGTTTAAATCGTATTAAATCGTAATCGGCACAATTTTAACCTTTAAATAAACGTCAAACCGGACAAACGTCAAATTTAATGTCCGTGGCTTGAAGCTCATACTCTTCGGTATGTGCTTGAGGGGCAAGGGGAAGGTAAGACTAGGCGTCACGCCCGGTAATAAACGAACGGAATTCAGTCACTACGAGCTGCTATTAGCAGCCAAAAGTAAATAATCGAAAACGCTTAATATAACATCAATCACGATCGACAAACAACGTCAAAGTACAACATGAAGTTAGGTAACAGTTCTACCAACACCACAAAACTCTCAGTTACGTGGGTTAGGTTATTTACAATGCAATCACACTTGGCGTCAAAAACATATGTTTTTCGACAGAATGACAGCGCGGGAAAATTTAGGTTAAAATGTCAATATCCAAACTGGTTGCCTGTCAAATATATATTTATAAAAGTGGTAATTTAAACAATATTATGAAGAATCTAACTGGATTTTTTTCATAGATAGCGAGAACACATGTTGTTGATCACTTTCATGTACAGAGCAATACATTTAAACTGTTTTTTGTATGAAATATCATGCCAAAAAGTTATGGCTCAAGTGGCGAAAAAAAATCTTTTTTTGGATTTTTCTTTGTAAATTGTGTATAACCTGCAAATTTTTTGACGGATTATTCTCAAAATAGGGGAGTACTATCGATTTTTCGCAAAATCAGTCAAAAATTCGTGTTTCCCTATAGTTCAACGGACCCAAAAATGAATATCCTGGTTTACATTACTTACCTTAAGGTTAACAAAAGCCTCTCTTCGACAGAAATTGGTCTCTGAAAATTTGTTGTGCAATGATAACAGGCATCGCGTATTTTTCCAAGAATATAATCATATGTTTTTATTGTCATTCTGGTGTATTGGCGAAAAGCACTTTCATCTGCTCGTAACTCCAGGTACAAATGATGAAATTCCCCGTAAACTAACCTATTTCTATGAATCGTATGAGTGGTGTTTCTAATTTCACGTCTCTTTTTAAGTTTCTGTAATATTCTTAGTTTCAATAAACTATTTTCCAGTAAAATGGAACGTGTTGACGTCGCGGCCATCGTTGGTGAACTAAACCAGTCCGTAGCATAATTATTTGCCACTTAAGTTTAAAAACGCACGCACCGCAATACGTGCGATGCGTGCGTTTTATCGCACCGCAACACCCGTGTTCACCTAGGACATAGCGTTAGACTTAGAAACCAGTAAACACAACCTACCGACCTATCAACCGATGCTGTAAATAAACAAAAAAGATCGATCGCGCAAAAATATAGATTACCGGCGAAAGTAGTAATTTCGTAATTATTTTATATTAAATTTTGAAATTAATGAAAATAAAAAAATGCACAGGATCTAAAAATATTAAAAAGATGTAATAAACTCGTATATTCTGATCTATGTATGATAGTTTAATCATTTTTTTATTTATATAAAAATTAAGTTATATGAATGGAACTTTAAACTCTTTTTTTTGAAGACTGATTATTTTTTGATAACTGTCTACAAAAAATAATTTTAAATAGGGGAAAATAAGATGTTGAATCGTTCTTTTTAAATCGCTTAATTAAAGACTGGTGATTTAATCTTTAATTGTCTTCAATCCTCTATTAGTCGTCAATATTTCTGCACACCTAGTTAAAATCTCGATGACATACTTTCTTTTATTAACTGTTCTTCTATGTGCAAGGACAATGCCCCAGGAAACTATTTTATATTTTTGTTAAGCACAAAAATCTAATACAAAGTGTAGGTTAGTCATCCCAGGTAACCTAGTAAGTCTGTATCCTTTCGGCTTTATAAAGACATTATTAGGTTTGCTTTTATACGTTTTATATTTTATTTTGAAGACCATGGATCTATGGTCCATGGTATTAAAATTGGCCCATCTTAGTTAGAGCAATGGTGTATTAATTTTTATGGTCGACATGTAAAGGAGTGTCCACACTATGCTGCGTTTTGCCGTTAACAATGCGAATAGAGGAGTTCAGTCTAAGGTAAGTATGGCCAACAAAAAGTGGTTTTTTCTGACAAGAATGACAGTTAAGGTCTACCCTTCAGAACATAAGATTTTTGAATGTTTTTTATCATTTGGAACATCTTAAAATTATGAATACACCCCCGAAGCGTATATCTTGAAATTTAAAATGACTTTTTAGCTGAATACTCTACAAATCCGTGGCCAATAATTCTAGGAACTCTTGGCATGTCACCATTTCATATCTGTTATCTGTCACTCGTTATTCAGATGTCAGTGGGAAAAATAATTCGAAGAATAGGGATACAACTAACTAAAAATGTTACAAAAATCTAATCGAAAATGGGCATACATAATTAAACGAATATCAACAAAAATAAATATAACTGACACTTGACATAACTAGTGGCAGAATAACAGAAATGAAATTGTGACTTGCCAAAAGTTCCTAGAATTATTGGCCACTGATATGTTGAGTATTCAGCTAAAAAGTCATTTTAAATTTCAAGATATACGCTTCGAGGGTGTATTCATAATTTTAATAAAGCAATATATAGATGTTTCCAATGATAAAAAACATGCAAAAATCTCATGGTTTGAAGGGTAGACCTTAACTGTCATTCTTGTCAGAAAAAAACACTTTTGTTGACCACACTGGCCTTAGACTTAACTCCTCTATTAGCAGAGCCAGCGACTGTAGAACTACTCATTTAGTATAATCTACATACAATCGGCTTTTCCAATTGGCAAACAGCGGTCTATTGTGGAAGCTTATTTACATTTAGCTGCCTTCATCTACACTGTTAAAAGAATAACCTAATTTTTTCAATAACCCAAAATGCTATAATCACCCTGTAAGTATTGTAATACTTTTTCTTCACAGTTTTTTAAAATTTCAACCTAATTTTTTGTAAAATATTGCTATGATAAAAATGCAAATTAAGATTTTATAAAACTAAAAACAAATGTGACATTTTTTTTATCTAATATTTGCAATCGTTACACAGATAGACCTGTTTATTTAAAATATTTGCTTATAGCCGGAGAGCCAGAGCCAAAAAAACTGTTTCAATTTCTAAAGGCTGGTTTTTTGTTAAATCGTTGTAGCCGATGGGTACACAAACATGCTCCGGTCAGTCAAGCGTGCCGTAGAACAGGTGGCTCAGGTGCGATATTAAAGGTGTATCATTTGACGGGTGAACAAAATGAATTTCTAAAAGCTGAAAATTGTTATACAACTTCTCTATTTTATAAAATAAAAGTTGTGTTGGTCAGTCAGTCATACATTAGAACAGAGCTGGTCAGTCAGTCCGGATAGACGTATGAGTGCAATTCGTTTCTAAAACTTCAAATTTTGACTGAGGGTTCAGAATTATATATTGAACATCAAAACATCCGTCAGTCATGTGTTCAGTAGAACAACGTCCGTCAGTCAGGTGAAAAAGGTAAGGGTATACCGCGCGCGCCGCTTGAGTTTCAGGCTGCGTATCACGCTATTTCTACGTTTGTATTGTTATTTTAACAATCAGAAAACGTCACTTGATGTTTTAATTTGTAGTTCTATGGATAATTACCATTTGTATCGCATCGACAAACGATTTATTTAATCATTTGATACGTTTCGTGCGGTATTATTAAGCAAAAAAATAAAAAATTGTGGATTCAGAAAAACTTTTCTTATCTACACCAGTAAATGTCACTTGGAAATGTGATTTTGGCTATTGTAATAACTTGAAATTTAATTACGTTCTTAAACAATTGATTAATCCACATGACAAATTTGTATGAGTTGTAATTTCGCAAAATATTCGTGCTTAGGAAGAAGCATTAATTATTGAAGGTATTAAAAATAAGGAATTGAATCTCTTACGTTGGAAATATAATGTATTTCTCTTACGTTGGAAATATAATGTATGCGAATGAACGGGTAGGTATAATGAAAACGAACTAGAAAAGACAGGTATACTCGTCGGTAAGAATCCGAATTTTCGTACACAAAGCTAGAGTTCGAGAGAGAGGGCTCTTTTTCCCCACCTTTGAACGTCCTTTCAACGGTTATTCTACCAAACGCTGATACGACGCTTCGGTTGATTAACAAAATGAACAGAATTTGTGTATTCGGTCTTAAAAAGCAGCTTCTGTTGAATTCATTCACGGAAGAAACTTTGGAAAAGTGTCAAGCGATCTTGCTAATTCGTGTAAAGTATAGCGTCGCATCAGCGTTTGGTTTGGTAGAATAACTGTTGAAATTTGAAGTTTAGGACGTTCGAAGGTGGGGGAAAAAGAGCCCTCTCTCTCGAACTCTAGCTTTGTGTACGAAAATTCGGATTCTTACCGACGACCGACGAGTATACCTGTCTTTTCTAGTTCGTTTTCAATATACCCGTTCATTCGCATACATTCTATTTCCAACGTAAGAGAAATACATTATATTTCCAACGTAGGAGATTCAATTCTTTATTTTTCATACCTTCAATAATTAATGCTTCCTCCTAAGCACGAATATTTAGCGAAATTACAACTGTCACATGACGGAACCCGTCCTTATTATTATTTAGGTTGGCAACATTGCCAACTGGCATTTTGTGACACAGTGTCAATTGTTAAAATAAAGCAGTTTTCCTCATGCCGTTGACTTAACAACAAGTCTTTCATTTAATACCTTCTCCCTAAAATATAAAGTTAATGTTGAGAACATAAAGTAATATGGCGCAGTCAAATAAAAGAACCAAATAGAAGCTCTCAATGCCGTGAAGAAGCTGAGTTGAAAAACAAGAAAAAACTATTGCATATTTCGTCGATGATTTAAGATTTCGTTTTCCAAAGATGGACCGTGGAATTTCGCCCATGTGCATGAACGGTGGAAACTTGAATCAGACATGGAAATTCTGGAAACAGAAGTTTACTATGTACCTGAAAGCAACTGAAATCATCAAGAAAGACGATTCAACAAAATGTGCTCAATTATTAACGCTCATCGGAGACGAAGGTATCAGAATTTACAATACTTTTACATTTACCAATGGACAAACTGAAACATTGGAGGTATTATTGAAAAAATTTGATGACCATTTTAACCCCAAAGCAAATTTGACTTTTGAGAGGTATAAATTTTTGACATGTCGTCAAAAAGAGGGCCAAACAATTGAACAATTCATCACAGAACTCAAGAATTTATCCTTATCATGTGAGCTTGAGGAACTGAGGGAGTCTTTGGTAAGAGATCTGTTAGTTTGTGGCTTGAAATCTGACCAGTTAAGAGCACAGCTATTTGACAAAGACTGTAAGACATTGGAAGATGCTGTTAATTATTGCATTAACAGTGAATCGACAAAAGAACAAAACCGTCAAATATCAAATGGTAATGGTGACAACTATGGCAGACAGATTAACGTAGTCCACTCAAAGTTTCGCAACAACAATCCAGCAAAGGCAAGCCCATCACACAGCAACTGGACACCAAATCCAAACAGTCCGGGATGTAAGAAATGCGGAAGAACTCATCCACCTCGGAGATGTCCAGCATATCAAGTTAAGTGTTTTCGTTGTAAAGGATTAAATCATTTTACACAATTTTGTCTAAAGTATCCTAATGCTAATCATAATTTAAATTATAGATCCTCGTTAAGAAATACACAACACAAAAACAATAAACACAAACAAATACATACACTTGAACACAATACACAAGAAAGTGATAACAATGATACTGTTAATAAATTTGTATTTTTAGATTCCGTAGAGCAAAGTATAGCTATACAACCACAGTCTGGGACAATCGGGACTGTGTCTGAGGATTCCTGGGTCGAGAACATTGAGATCGATGACATCAACAACATAGCATTTAAACTGGATACAGGAGCAATGGCAAATGTTATCCCTATTAAGGTATTAAAACAAATTAAATATAATATGTCAAAATTGCAAAAAAACAAATGTTCAACTTAGTTCATATACAAAGCATTCCTTGCCAGTACTGGGCCAGTTATATTTAAAGTGTAAAAGTAATAAAAAGACTAGCAATTTGTTGTTTTATGCTGTAGAAATGGAATGTATTCCAATTTTAGGTCTAAAAGGTTGTTTAGAGCTTGAGCTAATAAAAAAAATACAAGCAATCGATAATAACTTTCAAAGTGATTCAAAGTTAGATAAAATTTTAAATAAGTATGAAAATATTTTCAAAGGTACAGGCTGTTTAGAGAAAGAGTATCATATAGAACTCAAACAAGACGCTGTACCATCGATTTGCACTGCTAGGAGGGTACCATTAGGTATAGAAGAAAAGCTAAAATATTCCTTAAATCAATTAGAGAAAAATAAAATTATAAAACGAGTAACGGGTAGCACGGATTGGCTTCACCCCATAGTAATAGTTAAAAAACCTGATGGAAATTTAAGAATTTGTATGGACCCTTTTAAGCTAAATATTTCTATAAAGAAACCTACTTTTCATTTACCAACCTGGGAAGAAATAAGTTCAAAGTTACATGGATCAAAATTTTTTAGCACTTTAGATGCAACCCAAGGTTTTTTACAAGTCAAATTAGATAAGGAAAGTCAAAAACTATGTACTTTTGCTACACCTTTCGGTAGATATTCTTTTTGTCGTCTACCATATGGTCTTTCATGTTCTTCTGAGGTTTATCAGGAAAGAATGTATGAAATCTTCGGAAACATAGAAGGATGTGCAATTTTCATAGATGATTTGATAATATTCAGTGAGAGTATTTCATCTCACAATTCAATTTTAGAGAAAGTCCTTGAGACTGCCAAAAAACATAATATTCGTTTCAATAAAGAAAAATGTAAATTTTTATGCAAAAAAATAACATATATGGGACATCGAATAAGTGAACAAGGCATAGAGGTGGACAAATCTAAAATTCAAGCTATTAATGACATGCCTAGTCCTAAAAACGTAAAAGATTTACAACGTTTCTTGGGCATGGTCACATATATTGCAAGCTTTGTTGAAAATCTTTCAGAAAGAACTTCGATTCTGCGTTCTTTATTAAAAAAAGATTCTATTTTTCAATGGTTACCACAACATGAAACAGCATTTCAAAATTTGAAACTACTTTTAGTCAAAACTCCGTGTTTGAAATTTTTCGACATAAATCAAATGACAACCATTTCAGTTGATTCTTCTCAGAACGGAATGGCAGCTGTTCTCATGCAAAATGGCCGACCTTGTGCTCATGCAAGTCGAACTTTGACTGAAACACAGTCACGTTATTCTCAAATAGAAAAAGAACTTTTGGCTTGTTGGTTTGGAGCCACTCGTTTTTATCAATATGTTTTTGGAAAAAAGTTTATAATAGAGACTGATCATAAACCTTTAATTTCTATAATTAAGAAACCATTAAATCTTTGTCCACCAAGACTTCAAAGAATGCTAATGCAATTAAGAAAGTATGATTTTGATTTGATATATAAACCGGGGAAAACATTAATCATAGCTGATACTTTAAGTCGTGCTTTCAGCCCACAAAGCAGTTTCAGTGAAAATGTAGATTTTGACATTGAATCTGAGATTTGTGCTGTTGAACTTTCTTTAAATATTACAGAAAACAAAAAGCAACAAATTCAAAAATTAACAAGTGAAGATCTTGAACTAAAAACTTTAAGAAATGTCTTAGAAAGTGGATGGCCCACGAGCATAAAATACTGTCCAGAAATTATTAAATTCTATTTTAAGTTCAAAGAAGAATTATCTTGCATAGAAGATTTGATCTTTAAAGGTCAAAAACTTCTAGTTCCCAAGGCTTTGAGGCATGAAATCCTACAAAAGCTTCACTATGAACATTTGGGTTATAAAAAAACATTGGATAAAGCTAATTTATCATTTTACTGGCCAGGAATGCGAAAGCAAATTGAGGACATCATAACATCATGTAACACTTGTCAAACTCATCAGAGATCTCAGTGCTCGGAGCCCTTGATGAATCATGACATTCCCAGACTACCCTGGCAAAAGGTGGCTGCAGATCTTTTTCAATTTCAGTCGCAAAATTACCTTTTAATTGTTGATTACTATTCCAAATTTGTAGAGGTCATTAACTTAACTAAAGATTTAACTTCTCAAAATTTAATTAACAAATTTAAAATCGTTTTTGCTCGTTTTGGTATCCCAAAAATTTTGATGACCGACAATGGTTCAAATTTTTGTAGTTTAGAATTTAAAAATTTTTCCAAGGAATGGGAGTTTCAACACATAACTTCTTCTCCTTTGTATCCTCAATCAAATGGTCAGGTTGAAAGAACTGTACAATCTATTAAGAATCTTTTAAAAAAATGCTTTATGGACAAAAAAGATCCATATTTAGCTCTTTTAAATTTTAGAAACTCACCTTTGGATGGAAGAAACTCTCCTGCAAACGCATTAATGAATAGAAACTTAAGAACTGTTATACCTGAGATAAATAGCAAGTTTTCAAAAAATTTTGATAAGAAAAAATTTAATTCTCATATTTCTAGAACTCAAAGTAACCAGAAAAGACATTATGATAAAAATAAAAAAATTTTACCACCTTTAAGAGTCAATTCTTTTGTGAAGGTTCAAATAGAGCCAAATGCATCATGGCAAAACGGCCAAATTATAAAAAAATTGCCTTTTCGTTCATATATAATTAAATTAAACAATGGCTCTACTCTCAGACGTAACAGAAAGTTCATCAGGGAGTTTTGCACATCTGAAACCTGGAGTAATTCTCAAACTTCACCTCAGACAGGGACTTTCCCTGATTTGTTTTTGGAGAACAATTTTCAATTTGCAAATAGAATATTAAGGGTAGTAGAGAATGAGGATCATTCAGTGGAGAATGTAAGAGATTTATCTGTAAATAATAACAGGGAGCAGACTTCGTCATTGGAAGGGGAAAACTTTAATGACGACTCACTCCTGAGCTCTGTAAGCTGTAGTGAAAGATCGGACAATTTTGTCAGTGGCAATTCAAGCTTTTCGAGTTCCCCTGACAAAAACAACATTGTAAATAATTCTTTTGACAATTCGAAATTTGAAAGCTTTGTAAATAAAAAACCTTTAGAGGGTACTACTAACTCTGAAAATATTGACGATAACAATTTTGTTTCAAACTGGGAACTTCCTGGTACTTCTTTTGACAGTGAGAAAACTTCTCAAAATTCTGAAAAAGGGGAGGAACATCCCACTACCAGTTTTAATAAAACTAGATCGGGCAGGTTGATAAAAACTCCTGCAAAATTAGATCTTTAGTTTTAAAGATATTACAACTCAAAGCTTTCCTTAGATTGTTACTTTACATAAAGTGAAAATCATTTTTAGTTTTCAGTGTCAAGGTAACTATTGAAAAATTAAATAAAATTTTTATCTGGCTAATTAACAATAGTTAGTCAAAAAACATGATAATTCACTACAGCATAAGTGTCAATTTGTTTGTAATATTTTGTAAAATTATGTGTTTGTAATTTACGTGTTTGTTTGTAATTATACTTATATATGTGTTTTTGTAATGTAACAAGCAAACTGTGATAAACGTATTTTAGCTTTGAAAAGGGGGATGTCACATGACGGAACCCGTCCTTATTATTATTTAGGTTGGCAACATTGCCAACTGGCATTTTGTGACACAGTGTCAATTGTTAAAATAAAGCAGTTTTCCTCATGCCGTTGACTTAACAACAAGTCTTTCATTTAATACCTTCTCCCTAAAATATAAAGTTAATGTTGAGAACATAAAGTAATAACAACTCATACAAATTTGTCCTGTGGATTAATCAATTAAGAGTATTTAAGAACGTAATTAAATTTCAAGTTATTACAATAGCCAAAGTCACATTATCAAGTGACATTTACTGGTGTAGATAAGATAAGTTTTTCTGAATCCACAATTTTTTATTTTTTTGCATAATAATACCGCACGAAACGTATCAAATGATTAAATAAATCGTTTGTCGATGCGATACAAATGGTAATTATCCATAGAACCACAAATTAAAACAGCAAATGACGTTTTCTGATTGTTAAAATAACAATACAAAACGTAGAAATAGCGTGATACGCAGCCTGAAACTCAAACGGCGCGCGCGGTATACCCTTACCTTTTTCACCTGACTGACGGACGTTGTTCTACTGAACACATGACTGACGGATGTTTTGATGTTCAATACATAATTCTGAACCCTCAGACAAAATTTGAAGTTTTAGAAACGAATTGCACTCATACGTCTATCCGGACTGACTGACCAGCTCTGTTCTAATGTATGACTGACTGACCAACACAACTTTTATTTCGCACCTGAGCCACCTGTTCTACGGCACGCTTGACTGACCGGAGCCCGGAGCATGTTTGTGTACCCATCGGCTACAACGATTCAACAAAAAACCAGCCTTTTGAAATTGAAACAGTTTTTTTGGCTCTGACTCTTGGACTATATATAATGATTGATCTGGAAGACCCGGGTCGCCAAAACGAGCCGGGTCTTACCATCGCTACACCGAATTCACTTATCACACACAAATCCAATCACGTACACTAAATTATGCGAGTCCAACCGCACACCTGAACTGTAATCTATTTTTACCTACGACCCCCCCTGTAATCAGTCAATAACACACAGTCGGGATCAATGTAATGACAGCTATTACGCACTGTAAAAAAACGCACAGCTGTAAAGTAAATCGCACGGCTTCCCTAGCAACATCTTAGCAACTGTCAATAGACGTCTCCATTTTATTCAAAATTTACTATTTGAAAACATTAGATATGGCCACGTTTAACTGTGATAAGCACAAAGGGCTATGTATATGTATTGATTATAATTGAAAAATGGACTTTCGATTATCAACAATATAATAATAATGATAAAACGTTAGTTCTTTACTGTGCTTCTTTCATTGGTAATAGAGTAATAGAGATGGAGTTTACCAAGCACCTCTAATTATGTAACTGTTATTTCTTATGCTTCTTATGAAAAATACAAGTACAAGTAGGTCGTAGGTAAAGTATAGTACGTAACGCGTGTTGTAGAGCATTTTACGCACTCACGGAATTACGCACTCGCCGCTACGCGGCATCGTGCGTAACTTTTCCATTCGTGCGTAAAATACTCCTTACCACACACGTTACGTATTATACTATTATTTTAAATAAAATAATTGTTATAAAACTGTTTAAAAGAAATTCGGTAACTCAACTCAAGAACTATATTTCACGACGGAATACAAAATATTAATAATCTAATAATCTCAAAAACAACACATCCCCTTTTCAAGCGTTCATGCGATAAGCACTCCACTAAACATTCCAAAGGGTAGAAGATAACCGCTGAGAACCTCGGGCGAACCTGCATCTACAGGATGAGGTACAGATCGAGTATACAGGGCGAGTTCCAGCGATTACACGAAATACGTTTTTGGGAGAAAAAGGTCTTAATTTCACTCGTAATTTCATTAGGTACCTCTACAAGCTTAATCAAAACATTTTGTTAAATCACAAGGAAAATTCTATTCGCTAAAAAATGTACAATTAAAACCGATCCTTACGTAATGTCGGTGACCTTAAAAGTTTCATGTATAATGTGAACCATAAGTTATACATCCTAAAATCAATTTTGTACAAACTAAGCGCCCGGCTTAAGCTTAAGCAATTAACTGAGTTCTCCCTTTTTTGTCGTTTTGTTCGACCTAAATATCAAGTTGCGAACACGAAAACGAAGAGTTCTAGAATTAAACCGACCAAGCCCATGGTTGTACAGTCTGATCAAAGTTTATCCTATTTTCGTATCTTCGCTATTATGTTCGTGAAAAAAATGTTGTCTATTGCGCGTGAGCTCAAAACTACTGAACTATTTTCTTGTATATCAATAATATTTTTTTTCGGAGCAAAAAGTAGTACAGAGACTTGAAAATGCTTAAAGAAAAATTTGTTCCTGTAAAGCACTAGAATGTATTATAATTCCTTGAATTATCTTTTTAGATATAATGGGAGCGGGTCTTGATAAAGCAGTGCAACCGGAAGAGGTAAGATCTATCTTATTATTTTTTTATATTACAATTTTTCTGACCCTCGTATCTGATGGATCCAGCAACCGACATCCGTGCTCGAATTTGAGTTCTGAGTATGCGCAAAAGCGATTCTCTGACTTTTCCGACTTTCAATTTTGTCTTTTACTTTGGTAAGGTTATGATTGTTGTTTGATGATATTATAATTTTGATATATTATGTAATATATTAATAATTGCCTCCAGTCTTTTTTTGCCCCTGGCATAGAATTTATGGAATTGCTCACTTCTTCCCACAATGTTTGTGCCGTTTTGAATGTAAATTCTTTAGTAAATTTTCCACTTTTTAGCTCTGGGTGATCTAAGAGGAAGGCAACAAGATGCTCCTTTTGATTTGCAGTGAAATGACCGCTTCTTTGCTTTTCCATTTTTAAAAATGTATATTTTGCTAATTATTGAAACTGACACTTCAAAACTTCAAACTTTAAACACAAGGCAGAAACATTGCGGGGTTATTAGAACTCTGCGGTTGGTACCATATAAATTGCGACGTTGTCAAGTATTGTCATTCGAATTTCAATTCCGCATACGAATTTTAATTCGATGACGTCTCGAAAATACGTTAGGCCAATATCAATCGAATTGTTTCATTCGAAATCATTCGAACACGAAATATTTCGACTGAGAACGAAAATACACCCCCTGTTCACATGCGTTCACACTTCACATGCGTCCCTTAAAAATGTACTTTTAAGACTTATATCATAAATAACTATTAAACTGATCGAGAAGTATATATGTCACTTTTGACATTTCGCTCATTTCGAAGAAATTTAAATTATTTTATTCGAAGTTTATTTCAATACGATCGCGCAAAAAATGGTATAAGCATTTCGAACGTTAAGGGTAATACCGGTCTCAAGCACATTGCTATCGACCGGTAAACAACCCTTACCGTTCTTGATACTTAATATACTGTAACGTTTATTCTAATTTATATTCACAATTAATTTATATTTACAGATTTATATTAAAGTACAGTTCTTATTTAATAATTTATATCACACACTAACTATAATTTATATGAGAGTCACTTAATAAACACTTTATCGAGGCACGATTGCTTTCTTTCAGTATCGACACTAACTGACTAACTGACTCCGCTGCGATGCCTGTCGCCTATTTATACTCGCACGTATGTATTTCTAGAAACCTCTCGAACTCGAAGTTTTGGTGGATGCGCCGGGTTTTTCTAGATGTTAAGTATTCCAGATCATTCCTGAAAATACGGCGGAGGAGCCATAGTCGTATCATATGGGAATTTCACTGGGGGCACTAATTGAGCACATTAATGCAGCAGCTCGCGTAACATTGTCCCCTCCTTAAGAGACAGTTCCTCCTGGAACTAACTAGGAAACTGAAACGAGATGACTGTATCGGCAACTGGTTCCCTTGTTACATTTTCCAGTTGCATGGAAGTAACATGCGACCGTCTTCTCTGTTGGCTGTGTCTCCCGTGCTTGGCCGCAGACTAGTACCTGCACTTCGGTGTCTCGGAAGATTACTTTTACCATGTTACGGATTATTCGCCAATCTAAATGCCTACATTCAATCTTGGGCATGGCTAGCCTATGCACGTCCAATTCAAGCACATGCTCCCTCAAGCTTCGTAATGCTTCCCAGACATCCTCGTACGTTGGTCTTTCGTCGAAGGTGTTTCTCGTCACTAGGTGGAAATTGTAGCGTGAGCCATCTTGCAGCTTCAGAGTACTGGTACTGGTAACTGATTTTGCAAACGTCGGGCGCCACTCTTCTTTATGAACAGAGATGCTAGTCCGCGTGCATCGGTTACGCTGGCAGGGATGTTTATTGCCAGTGAGTATTCCTCTGGGACGGTAAGCATGTCTTGTCGTCTCTCAGTGGTGACGCCGAATCTTGCTTTTCCGGTACCACCATAAGCACCCATGAACTCTACAAAAGCAGGATCGGCTACTTCCTGAAGCTGGTTTACTTCCTCATCGTGGTCACCCTCGAATGGCGCTAATCGGTTACGGTGTACCACCTTCGGCTTTCCGTTTGGGATCTTGCTGATACGATAGATGACATCGTTGATTCGTTTCTTCACGAGGCTTTCTGCAACTTTGGAGAAAAACCCTTTTGTCTTCTTGGGTTATGCAGCCAGACTTTGTCTCCTTCGTGGAAACCTCCTTCTGTAGCTTGCGTATCGTACCTTTTCTTCATCCTATCGCTAGCGATCTGGAGATTCGATCGAACCAGCTCGTGTACGTCGTCCATTCTTTTTCTCAGCTAGGTCACGTAATCTTCACCAGTTATGTCTTCTCCGGGTCGGCATCCAAATTCAAGGTCGCAGGGTAATCTCATTTCGCGTCCGAACAGAACTTTTGCTGGTGTTTGGCCGGTAGACTCATTGATGGCGGATCTGTAGACCATCGCAAATAGCGAGAGATATTGGTCCCAATCTCGCTGATGGTTAGATACTACTTTAGACAGGTATTTGCCAAGAGTTCTGTTCATTCGCTCTACCATTCCGTCCGACTGTGGATGCAAAGCCGTAGTTCTCGTTTTCTTCATGCCGAGCTTTTCACAAACTTCCTGGAACAGCTGGCTTTCGAAGTTTCTGCCCTGGTCGCTGTGTATTTCCAGGGGCACTCCATATCGGCAAATGAACTCATTCACAAGCACGTCGGCAACAGTTGCGGCTTTTTGGTTTGGAATGGCATACGCTTCTACCCATTTTGTGAAATAATCCATCACCACCAAAATGTACCTGCTACCATTTGCTGTCGGTGGAAACGGTCCGGCAATGTCCAGGGCAATGCGTTCAAAAGGGCTTCCGACATTATACTGCTTCATAGGAGCCTATATATTTGGTCATTACAGTTGAAATAAATGTGACTATTTTCAATAGTAGTCGCCATCCATTGGTTTTTGTATCCGCGAACAGGATATATGAGAATCTACATACTTCCGAATGACTAGCCACTCGACAAGAGATGTCGTTGTCGTCGATGCCGATAACATTTTGAAAGTAAAAGTTTCGCCATCTATTGGTTTTATACTCGCGCTCAGGAAACCATTTATTGGAATCTTCATACTTTTTGAGTTATTACTAGCACTACTTGACAAGAGATGTCGTTGTCGTCGCTAAGAATATTAAAATGTGCAAAACCACTTCTTGTTTGATTAGATGGTGTATTTTGCATTTTTTATTATTAAATTAATTAATTCTATTTATCTTTCCAGTTGACTGTATTTAAGGAGCTATCACCCAACACTCTACTGGATAACATTCAAATTCCAGAAAGGCCAGAAAATAGAGTACCAACAGATCGCAGGTTCCTCATTGCGTTTATAGTGGTAGTCCTAATACTGGTAAGTATTTTATTTTGAGTTTATTGTAAAAGTTACATTTGTTTTTATCATTTTTCAGTTTCTATTTTTAATCTATTCGCTTGTCTACGCAGATAGGAGCCGGTACAAAGCATATGATAATTGTGGTAATGTTTGCGGACAAAAAAATGCCAAATATAGCCAATGGTCTTGTTCAGGAAAAGATGAAACCGATAAACCGTTAGTATTTTATAGATTTAGCTTCTGAATACACGGTAGAATTAAAGTTTACCAACCCTCGTACCACGCCACTGGATTATCACATGATATGTGACAACTCGCAAAACATTTTCAATTTGTACTTTCATACCCCGGATAAATATGAAATAAAATGTGTATTTCTTCTGCACCTTTTAGCAGGCTGTATCTCTCAAACTAAGAACGTTAGAGAACAGTTTTATTTTGGTATTTTAAATATTTCTGAACGATCTGTCATATGCCTCTTATTTACGGTAGGTACTTATTTACGGGACACCCTGTAAATAGCACTACTAGTTGCTGTAGGCAAGTTCTTAGAAGCAATAAATATTTCTACTGTAATAGGAATAAACATGATTAATTTAATTAATAATTAATTCTTATTTAATTTCCAGGTATTTGCAATTTGAAGGAGAGTTCAAAGAAGATGATGAATGGTTTTTAACTCCTAAACAATGCGTTGCCGATTGTGGCTATGGATCGTAAGTACCCTTTCTAAACATTGCCACATGGATAGCAAATTTTATAGAAAAAAAATTGTACAAGGGCCAACTATTTATGAGGCTTCGTTTAATATGCCGGTATCGGCTGTTCCATAGGCGGGAAAGCATATTACTAATACTCTAGAGCGTTCAAATACTATTTTCTTTTTTTTCTTAGCGTGGTATTTCGTGGAATATGTATTACAAAGAATAATTCAAATTCAAGATATTCAAATTCAAGATATAAAAGAGATATATTTGACTTAGATGTGGGGACTTCTAGATATATATTTGATTATGTGATTAAAATGTCCTGGAGAATAGTTTTAGCGTGCGCCTTGTCTCTGGGTGAGTTCTGAATGTTGCAAATTTAGGCCAGTCGGTATGGGTCATTTTAGACCAAAAGTAAAAGTAATCAGCAATACGGCTGATTTTTTTTCATAAGTAGCTTAAAGTATGCAGATTAATATGGAAAATAGTTTACCAAATTATAAAAAAAAAACTTTTTTTTTTGAAATTCTTTAATATTTCACGCTGGGAGAAAGGCGGAGAAGAATAAAAAATACCACCGTGTAGGGGAAGTGTTTTGCAATAAAAAAGGTCGCCCGCGTTTTTTTCGTCCGATCAATGGTTTGTCCGGAAAAAATTCGGTAAACTAAGTAGGTGTTCCGCAAACGCACGAATCTGCTGCACGGCGGAAGACCTACTTTCTGAATTGCGGAAAAAAATATAAATATTCAAACAGGATTTTTTTTCAATCTTTGGTAAGAGTTAAGGTTGTAAATAATAAATAAAAGGTGATAAGTTAATTTTTACATATTTTTATTGGAAAAAGGTATGCAAACAATCATATCTTGAAGTTATATATTAATCATCTTTTATACCTTTTCACTATATACATTTTGTTCGTTGGATATTCATCTTTATATTACAGGAGTATCAAATTTTATTTCGAAAAAATAAAGAATATTCCTACCCGAATCTATAAAAATTGCTATTTTCGCTTATAATACAAAAAAATCATAGAATCCAAAAGTGTATATAAATTAATTAATTTTGTAATATATATATTCCTATTATTAGAAGTTTCCCCAATATTTCTACGCAAACCTTATTAAAATTACTCCAGTTTTATCAAAGTTACAGTACCTACTTAATATATGCAGTGCTATGCTCTGCCCCTCGTATCTTTTGAACGGCTACACTTACATTAATAAAATTTGGAGGGTGATAAAGTGTTGTAAACTTCTCCACGAATGGTAACAGGTGACGTAATAGTAATAGATGACGTCACAGTGCCACTCTGGTCAATAATTTTAAATAGGACCTTATGGTAAGTGATATCTCGTTTGAAAGGCATTGACATTGGCTACATAGCCATATTAATTTTGTTTGGGTTCAAACTAATTTTGACGGATAAATTAAATAAATACCTAAAGATTTTTCAGTCCGCCTTTGGTTAGTTGTCAAATAAATTGACGTTCTTAATTTAATAGTATTTGTTGCTTTGCAAAGTTTTTCTAAATGGCATAAATATTTAATTCTATTATTGTTTAACGAGACGTTTAAGAGTTTACATAGGCATGACGATTGACGACCCCGACAGAAGACTCGAATTCTGTGAATGTATAATAAATAAAATTAGTCAAAACCCACATTACACAAAAACAATTTGTTTTAGTGACGAAAGTACTTTTTGCCTCAATGGAAATATGAATACACAAAATGTAAGGTATTGGACTGACACAAATCCTCACACCTTTCGTGAACAACATACCCAATTTCCAGAAAAAGTCAATGTTTGGGCAAGTATTTTGGGAAACCACATAGTTGGTCCCATTTTCCTAAAATCAAATTTAAGCCGTGAAGTGTATTTGGAGATGTTACAAAATGATATTGAGTCGTTAATTCTTGAAATTCTGGAAGATAATCCAGATGAATTCGGCCATCTGGAAATAACATTTCAACAAGATGGTGCTCCTGCACATTATTATGGTGCAGTAAGACGTTACCTGGATGAAGAATAGCGAGGTAGATGGATCGGCCGGCGAGGTCCTATAGAATGGCCACCTCGGTCACCAGATCTGACACCATTAGTTTTTTTTCTATGCGGGTACTTGAAATCCAAGGTTTATACTACGGCACCAGATAGCATTGGTGTTTTGAAAGAAAGAATTATTGAAGAATGCAATGCAATTTCAGCTGACACATTCGAACGAGTACGACAAGAGTTTACTAATAGGATGTATTACTGTCAGGAAGGAGACGGAGCACATTTCGAACACTTGCTATAAGAATCCGTTGTTGATATTTGATTGATTAAATTTAAAAAAATAATTTCAATAATTTTGGTATTTATTTAATTTATCCGTCAAAATTAGTTAAAATCCAAACAAAATTAATATGGCTATGTAGCCGATGTCAATGCCTTTCAAACGAGATATCACTTGCCATAAGGTCCTATTGAAAATTATTGGCCAGAGTGGCACTGTGACGTCATCTATTACTAGTACGTCACCTGTTACCATTCGTAGAGAAGTTTACAACACTTTATTTTCACCCTCCAAATTTTATTAATGTAAGTGTAGCCGTTCAAAAGATACGAGGGGGGAGGGGTCTTTTGAATAGCACTGTATATACACATAGATTCAAAAGTTTTGCATCACCCTAAATCTCCGAAAAAAAAATGTGTTCATTATAAATGGATCAGAGATTAATCAAATAACTAGTTTCAATAAAAAACGTGTATATTTGTCAAAAATTTTTATTATCCAATAATAAACATGCTTTAAACATGAAAAGTATTCTTAGAAATTGGATAAATTAAATACAAATTGATTCTTTTTTAAGAAAAGGTTGAGTGAGAACCTGCCTGAGAACTTTTAATAAAGAGTATTTCCACCTCCAGAATTTATGCAAGCTTGAAGTCGCCTGCCCATGCTGTTTACCAAATTATTGATATTCTGTTGAGGAATATTTCGCCATTCTTCTTGGGCCGCATGAACAAGCTCTTGTACACTTTTGGGTGGATTTCTGCGTGAGGCCACTGCCCAGGCAAGCATGTTCTATGGGATTCATGTCAGGAGATAGGGCAGGCCAGTTCAAACGATTGATCCCTTCAGTTCCAAGACACTCATTTACAGCTCTGGTCCGATGAGGTCGGGCGTTATCGTCCATAAAAACGAAGGAATTGCCAACAGCTGCGCGCGTGAGGATGTAGAATCTCTCTGAGATACCTATCACCAGTCATCGTTCCCTCCACATGAATTAATTCTGTGCGATCATTTAACATGATACCAGCCCAAATCATAGCACTTCCTCCTCTGAAGGGCGGCACGGGGCGAGCATGGGCAAGCTGAGCAACTCTCGTTGGATCCCGCCACACACGTATTCGATGGCTATTTTGTACCAAACAAATCCTTGTCTCGTCGGAAAAAAACACCGAATTCCAAAATTCTTCAGGCAAGGCCGCGTGTTCTTGAGCCCACTGTAGTCGGCGAACTCTGTGCTCAGGTTGTAGTCTGGGCACTCTTATTGGTCGGCGACATCTCAAACCTGTCGCAAGTATTCGTCTTCGTAATGTCGAGATCGATACTTGAACTCCTAACGTATGTCTCATATCTCTTTGGAGTGCTGGTATTGCCATGGTCGGGTTTCTTCGGATAGTTAAGTGGATATAGCGGTTCTGCCGCTAATTAGTAGCACGCCTTCTACCGCTTCTAGGTCTATCACGAAGAGAATTGGTCTGGAGATACCGGTTCCATATACGAGACACATCACTTTGCCAAACGCCAACTCTGTTTGCTACTAACCTTTGAGAATGACCTTCTTCAACTAAAGCCAATATTCTTGCACGGTCAATCTCACTTATGACTTGACGATTCATGTTTGCCCTTGAAATCGTAAAAATCAAATGCCTTGAATGTTAAAATGATCGCACTAAAAATGTATCATCAATGTATCATGTATCATCTGTATTTTGCTAAAAATATGGAACATATTGAAATGGTAAACATTGATAAACAAGCCAACAAAAAATTGTTAGCGCAAAAAAATTCCTTCGCATCTTAAGAAGGTGATGCAAAACTTTTGAATCTATGTGTATATTTTCTTATAAATTTAAGATTCCTAAAAGCATTTTTTAATCAATGCTAAAAGTTACAAAATAATGAAGTGCCGTATTTCGTAATTAGGAAAAATTAATTATCCGTAAATTTTATCTATGGAACATGGAACAGACCTCCTAAATAACAGTTTCCATCGATCGAAAAATAGTTTCAATGCCACCTCATTACATAATATATTTTTTATTGAGATACTTGGTTATTGATTAGAATATAATATTTATATTATATATGAGTAATTTGCTAAAAATGATTATGTGCTATGACAAAAAAAAACTTTCCTCTTCAAAACGCCCTATTACAATTATTTATACAGGGTGATTCATTGCTAATTGAAAATAATTTAATAGTAGAATCCCGACTTCAAATTATGAAGATTCAACCCAAAACACCTAAATAAAATGTAGCTGCTTACTTAGTTACAGGGTGTTTTGTTTAGAAATTCAAAAACTAGTTGTGCTCAGTACTTTGAAACTGTTTTATGTATTCATTTCATATTTGGCAGAAAGTGTAGACAGTGTACACCCTACTAAATTATATTAAACAAACGTTTCTGGCTACTACCAAAGGCGTACGACAGGGGCAAGTGACAGGTTAATTATTCCCAAATTCTACGACACTGGCGGAGTAGAAATTTTAGCACAATTTTTAGATTCTCCATTACTTTTTAAGTAAATAGAGTACTCTTTTTCCATAACGATAAAGTCAATATTTCTCGAGATATTTTAAGTTAAATATGAAGCTGCCCAATTTTAATGTGTAATAACTATGTCGATGTTTTGGACCAGTGAATTTCTAACACGCAAATGAAAATACAATCCGTGTCAACAATGAGGAACACAACTATTAAATGAACGGATGGATCGAAAACAAATTGTGGTTCTGAAAATATAATCTAAATAAAAGTACCTACAATTTTAATAACATATCGGAAATATCAGAAACGAACAGTACCTAAAAACCTTTTATAACAAATGTTCTATGTCATCCCCGTTTACTTCAATAAGCTTATTAATTTTTTGAGAAATATGTTAGGTTGATTGGCAATAAAATTGGGCAAAATTGGGCAGCTTTTATCGTTATGAAAAGGGATACTTTATTTACGGAAAAAGTATTGGAGAATCGAAAAATTGTGCTAAAATATCTATTCCGCCAGTAGCATAGAATTTGGGAACGATTAACTTGTCACTTGCCCCTGTCGTACGCTTCTGGTAGTAGCCAGAAACGTTTGTTCAATATAATTTAGTGGGGGGTACAGTGTCTACACTTCCTGTCAAATATAAAATGAATACGTAAAACAGTTTTTTGTTGCAAGACACTCCCCCTACACGTTGGTATTTTTTATTTTTCTCTACCCTCCTCCCAGCGTGAAATATTGGAAAATGTCGAAAAAAAAAGTTATTGTTATTTTTTTTTCTAATTTGGGATATCGATAGACTGGTCAACTTTTTTTAAAATTAATCTACATACACACACACACGTGCGCGTGAGAAAACCCGTCCCACAAAGCATCCACCTCGCGGGTTGATGCTAAGTAGAACCTTCCATCCACCACCTGCCACTTTCGGCAAGACCTCATTCGTTCATCGCGATCGCGTATCCCTTTCCCCCCTTTATTCTATGGGGGGCGTCAGGGATGTTTTTCCATGTTAAGGAGTAGCTCTGGTCAGTGTTGCCACAGGTGGCTCGTTTGAGCCAGACCTGGCTCGTTTGAATTGAAAGTTCGTCGTTGACTCCTCTTTATTAAAATTGGCTCGTTTTTAAATTTTGCTAAATTTTTGTTGAAGTTGAATATTTCAGAACTCTCGTGAATTGAACTGAACGGTGTTGAGTGTTGGAGTACTTGGATTGGATTATTTGAATTAGACGGAGCGGGCGAGTGTAGTTCGTGAACGCACCACCGCCGAACAAGAGAAATCACGAACGCACCCCAATCCAACCGCTCAGCTCTTCTTCTTCTTCTCCTTTGTTGTGTTGTTTTTTAATACTTATGTTTTGAATCTTTACCTACCCCCTACCCAAAAAACAACTAGGTTAGGTTTCCTAATGATCTGATATGTATTTCGAATACATGACAAATACCCTTCTAATACTCAAAAATATATATTTCCAAGAAATAGGTATTCACTAGTAAAAAACATTTTTGGAAAAGCTCGTTCTAGTATGAATTTCGCTCGTTTCCGCCATGTCATCTGGCTCGAAAAAAAATAGGCTTGTGGCAACACTGGCTCTGGTGGCTATGTTCCCTTGTCCTTCTCCATGTCGTTATGTCGGTTCGGTTGTGTGTGTGTGCTTTCGCCGCCTCATGTCAAAGTCTGTTCCACCCGCCTTGGTGAAACCGGCCTTAACATGAGTGATCCGTCGCATTTCTTTAGCGCTTGCCCCTCAGGTGTCCCCGAGCTCCCATCTTGTTAGAAGTGCGGGGACCCCGTATTAGGGGGTTCCTCTTCGCAGTGTTCTTTCTTGTCCACCCCGGTGATTTTTGGGTTTTTTGGATTTTTTTGAATTTTTTTTGGTGCGTGCGCAGATGGACAGTGCTTGCCCATTTTGGACTTGCCTCACTCATCTCATCATCCACACACACGTTTTTTTTTCCAAACGCACCCACTTGCATGGTTTTTGTGTTTTTTTGGTGGGGTTTCCTT
>CAJUYG010002727.1:0-22281 GCA_910591675.1 Galerucella calmariensis
GTTATCAATATTGAGCAGAATAATTATTTAAAAATAAAATTAACAATAGAAAAAAAATTTCTTCAGCCGGATTCGAACTCGGGTCTACCTTCATGAATGTCCGGTATGTTAAACACTCGGCTACCGAGATTTATTGAGAGTGCATCTCAGAAGTATTACATACCTTCATAAAAACTGACCTTCATCGGTAGTCCCTTAAATACCTATTTTATTCTGTTTTTAGTATTTGTTATTAATTCATAAGGTTTATTTTATTCAAGTTTATTTTTATAAATAAATATTCTGGATCCAGTGCTTCTGGGAGAAACTTTTTTTGACAAGTTATTTTGACGTTTCTTTAAATTGAAAAAAAGATGAATGACGAGTACTAAACGCGAATGCTGATTGGTGGTTTTCATATACGTTCTAGGATGTATATGAAATCATATACGTTCAGTTAACCGATATGGCCTACATTTCCATTCTCTAAACTGTGCAGGAAATGGATAATATACATGTGGGTGTAGAAAAAAGCTTTTTTCTACTACCGTGTGTAAAGTACGTACTTTAGACACATTTTCGAGTGCGTAAAACTTTATTTTACGCACTAGTGCGTAAAGAGTTTTACTTTACGCACTAGTGCGTAAAGAAAAAATTCCAATATGTATGTAGTTATAGATATCTAGTCTTATAAAAATATAGGTATAATAAACGGATATTAAATCTAAGTTTTTTTCATAAATTGGAGATAGAAACCTATAGAATTCGGTAAAGTAACCTAATAATAATTGTTAAATAATTATTGAGTACTGGAAATAATACGGTAAATAGGTATAAGTTGGCGGTGAGTGACTGACATTTCTTTGTGAATTGAATCTGACATTTAAAATTTAAATTGAGATTTTCCGACTATACCTAGAGTAAGCAATTGTATTTTATATTTAGGAATTGAATATTTTTAGAAAACTATGATGTTATTTTAGATTATTATGAAAAGACTCTTCTAAAGAAAAATTTAACTTACTTTACGCACTAGTGCGTAAAGTATGTTTCTTTACGCACTAGTGCGTAAAGAAAATTACTATTAAACTTTTGTATTTTAATTAAATATTCGCTAGTAGAAAAAATATTGTATGCAATTCGTGTGTAAAGACCTTTTTTTGACTCATGTGATTGTCGCATTCGCCTGCGGCTCATGCGACAATATTCACATTCGTCAAAAAAAGGCTACTTTACACACTAGTTACATAAATAACTATTTCCGGTCCCTGACGTCCATGTATTTTCCGGTCTTGATCGGCAAAACGTTATTTTCTGGACAGAAAATTTTCCAGAATGTGTATATTTTCTGATCGGTCTTAGGGGGCGTCCATTAATTACGTGAGGTGTTCTAGGGGGGGAGGGGGTCAAGCTAAATCTTTCCAAATCTCACTTAAGGGGTAGGGGGATTCTTGGCAAATATCACGTAATTATTTTTCTCGCAGAAAGCGGTGTAAAGTTGCGTTTAAAAAAAATACGTTAATATTCACTAGTTTATGCTAGTCTTCAATAAAAGTAGGTAATAGAACAAGTTTTTTTTCGTTCAATAATCCAACACGTTTACAGTCCAAATAAAGGTTTTGAAGAATCTCGCGTGAGATTAAGGGGGGGGGAGGGAGTTGAGGAAAATCTCACGATATCTCACCAACGGGGGAGAGGGGGTCGAAAAATTCTCAAAAATGCCTCACGTAATTAATGGACGCCCCCTTAAAAAAAACTACTTTCTTTCGCCTCTTGTTAGATGGTGTGCTCTGTGGTATCACACCTCCACCTAAGCGCCACACATCAACACAATGCGGTGTCAAATAATAATTTGTCAGATTAAATCAGCTGACAACCAGGAATTCCAGCTTATTCAACCCAATCGCGGGAACTTGAAACTTAAGGGCTTCTAAACTAGTTCAAGGAATACTTTGAATGTGGTGCAACGCAAACTAGCCTTTTCCAGAATACATAATTTTAAGACTTCTCTTAAAGTGAACGGTGCAAAGGGTAAATTAGGTTAGATGGAGACAAAATTACATCCAGTACCTGTACTTTGCGTTTGGCTGGGAGTTTCAAGAAACCCTGTATAATTAAATCTTTTTAGGGAGTGTTTTTTCATAAGGAAAGATTCACAGCTTCCTTGTGAGGTTTATGCACCTAATAAAAATGTTTAACAATACCATTACAGAATAATTGCTCGACCTATCAAAATTTATATTGATCAAAAGTTTTCAACAAAGTTGGTTATCCTAAAGAGGCGTTATGAAATTTCCGTCTACGGACGGAAAAGTTTACCCATCCTTAAAATGTTAGTCTAATATCTTTCTTGGCCGAGCTTTCCCTTGAATTATTAACTCTTCACGAAATGATTGCAAAAGTTCCAGACTTTTTTCGAGATGAACAGATATTCAAATGATCATTTCAACGAGTTTATATTTTGCCATTTCTTCAGAGAATAGGGAATTTTCTGATTAATTTTTATATTTATTGCCAGTTCACAACACTAATTGTTTATGAGGAGTCAGATGGAAATTATTATCATGAGGGGCTATTTATTAATTACGTTCTTACGTAGTAGGTATTGGATATGTGGAAATTTATCATTAGAAGTCTACTTCCATATCGATGCCGAAGAGCCTTTTTTATTCGATAATATATCTACAATAGGGCATGTCCACATGAAGTCACAAGCTATTTTGACAACACCCTTGAGGAAAAACAATAAGCAAAGCGTTCAGAACACGTGTTACTTCATAGTGAGGTTATGTTGATTTATAATGACAGATCGTGTTTGAGTTTAGTTGGTTTTGCTTGGGAGTTTTTTTAAAGTCACTCCAATTGTTGAGCTTGCATATTTAATAATAGGTTAATAGTTCTTTGTTGTTTGATAATTATTGAATGTGTTTAAGTTTATTGTTTGTCCTCAGGAGTATTGTGAACTGTCGTGGACATGAGTGTTTAAAGTGTGAAAAGTCACATCTCGTTTATCTTTTGTTTTTTAAACGTCACATCAAGTGTATTTTCTGTAATTTAAATTTAATATTTCATGATAATTTTATAGTTCTGAATCATTTGATTTTTTCAATGACACGTCAGAATATAATTGAAATAATATAATACACATAGATTCAAAAGTTTTGCATCACCCTAAATCTCCGAAAAAAAAATGTGTTCATTATAAATGGATCAGAGATTAATCAAATAATAAGTTTCAATAAAAAAAACGTGTATATTTGTCAAAAAATTTTATTATCCAATAATAAACTTGCTTTAAACATAAAAAGTATTCTTAGAAATTAAATAAATTAAATACAAATTGATTCTTTTCAAAGAAAAGGCTAAGTGAGAGCCTGCATGAGAACTTTTAATAAAGAGTATTTCCAGCTCTAGAATTTATGCAAGCTTAAAGTCGCCTGCCCATGCTGTTTACCAAATTATTGATATTCTGTTGAAGAATATTTCGCCATTCTTCTTGGGCCGCATGAACAAGTTCTTGTACACTCCTGGGTGGATTTCTGCGTGCTGCCACTGCCCTGGCAAGCATGTCCCAAGCATGTTCTATGGGATTCATGTCAGGAGATAGGGCAGGCCAGTTCAAACGATTGATCCCTTCAGTTTCAAGATACTCATTTACAGCTCTGGTCCGATGAGGAAGGAATTGCCAACAGCTGCGTGCCATAGTCTCACGTGAGGATGTAGAATCTCTCTGAGATACCTATCACCAGTCATCGTTTTCTCCACATGAATTAATTCTGTGCGATCATTTAACATGATACCAGCCCAAAACATAGCACTTCCTCCTCTGAAGGGCGGCACAGGGCGAGCATGGGCAGGCTGAGCAACACTCGTCGAATCCCGCCAGACACGTATTCGATGGCTATCTTGTACCAAACAAATCCTTGTCTCGTCGGAAAAAACACCGAATTCCAAAATTCTTCAGGCAAGGCCGCGTGTTCTTGGGCCCACTGTAGTCGGCGAACTCTGTGCTCAGGTTGTAGTCTGGGCACTCTTATTTGTTGGCGACACCTCAAACCTGTCGCAAGTATTCGTTTTCGTAATGTCGAGATCGATACTTGAACTCCCAACGCATGTTTCATATCTCTTTGGAGTGCTGGTATTGCCATGGTCGGGTTTCTTTGGATAGTTAAGTAGATATAGCGGTTCTGCCGCTGATTAGTAACACGCCTTCTATCGCTTCTAGGTCTATCATGAAGAGAATTGGTCTGGAGATACCGGTTCCATACACGAGACACATCACTTTGCCAAACGCCAACTCTGTTTGCCACGAACCTTTGAGAATGACCTTCTTCAACTAAAGCCACTATTCTTGTACGGTCAATCTCACTTATGACTTGACGATTCATGTTTGCACTTAAAATCGTAAAAATCAAATGCCTTGAATGTTAAAATGATCACACTAAAAATGTTATCTTACAAAAAAAACTGTAAACATCTGTAGATTTCAAAAAATATGGAACATATTGAAATGGTGAACATTGATAAACAAGCCAACAAAAAATTGTTAGCGAAAAAAAATTCCTTCACATCCGAAGAAGGTGATGCAAAACTTTTGAATCTATGTGTATAATTATGTTTTATGTGAGCGTAGAAACAGTATAGTAAGCGCCTAGTTTCAAAAACATCTTTAGTCACTTGTTTCATGAGGCATTCGTTCCACTTTGCTCCACTCGTGCCTCAGAAAACTCGTGACTAGTAACGCTTTTGACACTTGGTACTTAATATACTATTCTATTATGTTGAGCATTCAGCTAAAAAGTCATTTTAAAATTCAAGATATACGCTCTGGGGGTGTATTCATTATTTTAATAAAGCAATATAGATGTTCGCAATGATAAAGAGCATGCAAAAATCGTATGCTTGGAAGGGTAGACCTTAACTGTCATTCTTGTAAGAAAAAACCACTTTTGTCGGCCACACTGATCTTATGATAATAAAAGCATCGAGTTATAATGAAAAATCATGCAGTTCAAATGTTCAACAGAAAGTATAATATGTTTAATCGAATTATACCTGAATGCCGAGTGGAACCCAGTGGATAAAAAGTCTAAAGACCGTTATACAGACCCGTTGCAAGAAATCGAAGTGTTATTAGGAGGCGTACAAAGGTGAAATTTTGATCAGTTACCATTCCAAATCAGTACTACTCATAAGACAAAATTTTTTTAAATATCCATTATCAATACATTCTGATACTATATCATCATTCTTTGATGAACATAGAAGACATATAGTACCATGTGATTTTCTGTCTTAAGCACTTGGTCTAGTCCAACATTTACGAAATCGTTTTTTCAGTTTTTGTAAAATAATTACAATTGCAGCGTATTGACTATTTTGAACTTATCATAAAACATATCAACTTTCAAACAAAAAAACTAATCAGATAAGCAAGTAAATATTCAATATATCACAGACACAACCTTGGTGTATAGAACAGCTAATAATTTTTAATATAAATCCAATAATTGTGAACTTTCCCAACTTTTTCGGAGCAGTTTATTTCACATTCATAATTTATTTCTGTCATATATTTCTCTGTTGGAAATACTATTATTGCAATATGGGCTTCACGGACAACAGGACAAAGGTCCAGTAACTGGGGCAAACCTGTCAATATATTTGTCCAATAATTTTTTTTTGGCTTGATTTGTAGGTCTTAACAGGTACTTCAAAGGTAGAAAAAGTTCTCCAAGATTGCGCCATGGGTAAGGGTCCAAAATGGCCCCTAAGCCCCCCAAAAAACGGTTTCCCGCCATTATCTCCCGAAATATGCGATTTGGAAAATTTTTGCTCAGGTAAAAAGTGAAGGTCATTTAATTATCTACAAAAATGGTCCCCATCATTTTTTTCCAAAATGCAATAGTTTTCGAGATAATCGCATCCAAACGCCCCCTCGCTTACGCAGCTGCACTACCTCTATAAATGCTACCGTCTATAAAAGTAACTTGTAAACCGGCGGACAAATTCTTCCATAACTCAGTCAAAAATCAATATTTTTCGATGATTCAAAGTTCATTGTTATGGGAATATCCGTAGGTATCAATATGTGTACCTTAAACCCCGATCTCGCCCGTCGAGGACATTGCAAAAAGTGGCCAATGTTATTTTTCCCCAATATTTTGGCCTCTTCCATTAAATCATTGACATTTTATTTATTTTAAATGGTTTATTATCCCTTGTTTTTTCAAATGGGGTCTGGGGAGGTCCTGAATGTTCCTGGAAATTTTTTTTCAGTATCTTTGTGGCGTTTCAATAAAAAGTTTATTTATTTATTTGCATTTTTCAGTCGTTTTCGGAGTTTTCACAAATCTTGTAAACAAGCGAAAATAAAGAACTAATGTTCAATTATTTTGTTAATCAATGCACACCAATTGAAAGCTTACTATGTCTACTCTCTGAACCAATATTTTTATTCGGAATACAATGCACTCATTTTCCAGGGACCGGGAACATTTGAAAGATTTATGAGAACTCCGAAAACGACTGAAAAATGCAAATAAATAAATAAACTTTTTATTGAAACGCCACAAAGATACTGAAAAAAAATTTCTAGGAACATTCAGGACCTCCTCAGACCCCATTTGAAAAAACGCGCGCGCGAATTGCGAAACGTCGACCCGGCGCGCATCCATGTGAAATACAAATTAGACACTTTTTCGAGAAGGGGAAGGGAATACATCTCTTCACCTCAAATTGACTGACTTCATGGGATTTCTACTAGAGCAAAAAAAATTATCATAATTCAACACATACCGCTTCCCCACCAACTGACACAGATCAAAGTGTAACTAAAATATCATTAAATACGGAGCAAGAGAATAAGGAAAAAATTGTTAACCTAACTATTATATAAATTTTCATAGTTATTAATTCAAATAATTTTATATTGTGATATATTCATGTAATCTATTACAATGTATTCAGCTGAAAGAAAATTAAGACCATTTGACAACGCCGTTAGGAAGTATCACCTGATCCTAATTTGTGAACCTAGGATATCTAGACATAAGCTCTGACATAAGATTTTAGTTAGTAATTTTAAAAGCTTAAGTGTCAAACGAAAATATTAATGCTTACGAATATTTCTAAAAATTAGCAAAATTAAAGTATTTTCTTCCGGTTTTTTGTGTAAAACAGACTGACATTTAGTTCAAGATAATAACCTTTACTGTTTAAAGTGAAACTATTTATCGTGAAATAGCATGAATTGGTGTTGAAAAAGTACAATTTTTTGAACTTAAATCGTGATTTTTGAAGTAATTACTGGATGATCCAGCGAAATTTTTGTTCTAATCTGCTTTATTTAAGGTAAGCTTTCAAACAAATCTAAAATTAACATAAAATTCCAAGGGTCGCGAAGTTTACCAGAACCTCCAATATTTTTCAAAACGACACAAGTAGAATGAAAAACTTTATCTGGCAGTAAGTGGCTGGTAAGAAATAAAGCTAACAACAGTTTGTGTCTCGCTCGTTTATTTTTAAAAATTATTGAAAACAGAGAATCCAATCCTTATCTATAACAACAACAAGATTATTTTTAACAGTACATCCAAATTGGGAGAAAGGAATATGGTACAAAAATTCACCATTGGGAATTAATACAATTTCAAAGTGGACGAAAATATCGGCAGAATTAATTGGTATAGACACAAAAAAAATAAAAATGACCAATCATTCACATAGAGCTTCTGCAATATCTGCATTAGCAAAAGAGTTGGTGAACAAGAAGTAATTAAGCTTACAGGACATTCTTCTGCCCATTCTTTGAAACCATATTTACAATTAAATGAAGAACACCATTTCCAACTTATAGAGAACCTTCGAGAAAATAAAAATGAAGAAAAGGAATCCTCAGTTTCTAACTTAAATTTATCACAGGTTATGATGCAAAACAATCCCCAAAATAATGCTACAACGTACAATTATAATAATTGTACTTTTTACATAAATAAGTAATTTCTTTTCCATATTATTGGAACTTTAGTTCTTTACGCCAGGGGTCGCGACGCAAAAGATCTGACCGTTACGCGTTACGTTACGCTGCGTTATGTTACATTTCTTCGTTATGTGCCTTGCTTTTGCGTGCTTGTGCTTCCTTAGTCTCTCTCTCGTTTACGAAGCAGCGATTCATAATAATAAATATGCTCATGCCCGGATTCGAACCCGGGCCGCCCGCGTGCAATGCGAGCATTCTAACCACTGAACCACCGATGCTATATTGAAATTTTATGCAAAGCTGGTATTCGCAGTGCTAGTGATCTACTTGAATTTTTTCGGATAAACTTTTACTATTATTTCCATAATTTTTTTGCGCGATTAAGTGGTCTAGCTACTTTTCGAAATACAGGGTGTTGAAATTTTGAAAACTTGAATGTTTTAATTCGATAACTTTAAAAGGGATGGATAAATTGATTTGACATTTGGCAGGTAGTTTTTAAATGTAAAAGGGCATATTTTGAAAGAAATTGTAGTTTGTGCAACTAGTGTGGATATGATGGACATATCGCACGAGGACGAAGATGAAGCACGACGCCGTAGGCGGAGTGCTCAATCGTTCAAGTGCGATATGGACAATCCACACGAGTCGAGCAGCATATTTCTTCTACGACCCACTTAGGAAAAAATCTGGAAAATAAAAATTTCTATAAACTGTAATATAACTTCAAATTAAAAATTTAACAATTCAATTTTATGTTTCCACTAATTTTGTGGTAAACGAATGTCCAATTTGTATAATGCTACGGTTTCCTTTTTTAAATATACGATACTGTTATGAGTAGATGTTGTCAGTCGGACTCCCTCATGGAGGGTACCGTACCATTATCTATAATAATGAATATTCTGCTCAATATTTCAAACGTCTACCTGTTGTCGTTATTAATATCAGGCAGAATGATTATTTAAAAATAAAATTAACAATAAAAAAAATTCCTCGCGGGGAATCGAACCCGGGTCTACCGCGTGAGAGTCTGGTGTGCTTACTACTCAACCACCAAAGAATATGCAAATTGTTTATCTATAACGTCAGATGTATTACATAACTTTTGCTTAAAAGGAACTAAAGTTCCTACCGTGTTTCCCACGACACGTTCTACCTTTTTTTTGGTTTGTATAATTGAAGTTTGCAATAAATAAAACGTTTAAGCATACGATGTTTCAGTTTTTCTCTCGGGAAATAGTCATGTCGAATACCACTCAATTGAAAATTTTGTGAGGTAAAATTTTTCTCTTGTCGTATTAAAGTTTGTTGCTTTTAGGTAATTTTGCTCATGACATTTAATCCAAAACCACTCGCCTGACGGCTCGTGGTTTTGTTAAAAATGTCATTCGCAAAATTGCCAAGCAACAAACTTTCATGACAATCGAAAAATGTTGCCGACAAAATTTTCACTCTCGTGGTATTATATATGATAATATAGCAAACAATGGGCTTGTTATCAATGAAATATTTTCTCGGTTTTTCTTACGTTATTTTGTAAAACTGAATCATCAAAATAACTAGTGTAATTTTCAGCTCTTGAACTTTCCCCACTACTTAGATATTAGAGGTTGAAAATGGAGCTACCTTAGAAAGCGACAGAACCGACTGTGACGTCACATTGCATATTGTGCTCTGTACACCGCTGCGTTTCACATAAAAAAGTTGGTTACAGCTGCAATTCTTTAAATTTTAAAAGTGTTAGTGATTTTTGCTATTAAAGATGTACTCAGTAGATACTGGATTTATTGAAGCAGATTGTGCAAATTCACCTGAAGTCGATATCTTTATGGTGAGGGACTACATTAATAGACACAAAGAATTCACACTTGGTTTCTGAATCGAAATTTCAATCCAATTTCTTTAATTAATTTGAGGGTTTAAACGTACGCGTAAAAATCTAAAATTTTGGGAATCTATTTAAAATGAGTTTTAGTTTCTATTATTAACGAAAAAAATTTTTCTTGAACAAGCCCATTCGTCAAAATTCTCGATAAATATAAAATCTTTCTTCTTATATGGTTTTTCTCCTAATATAAAGTGTTCCAAAATAAATCAGTGGACATGATAAACGAATTAAGTCGTCTTTAAGCTTCATTCACTACTATATTCACTGAATGAACCAGCTATTTTATCGGTTCTCATTTTCCCTACCGTAGAATATTCGAAGCAAATGTGTGGAGAGTTAAGTTCTGAAACGGTCATCCATTTAACAAACAACTATACTAGACGCTGTTTGACAGTGATAAATGTTTGAACAACGCCTCAACATTTCGGATGGCTTCACTCGGTTTCATAATGGGAATATGGTTGGCTTATGATATATGAGAGAATAGAAAAGAGAACTAGTTTATACATTCTGTTTTGTTGAACTTCAGTAATGCATTTCATCATATATGCTATAATAAATCAAAATTTTATGTATAATACTCATATGAGCGTAAAGGAAAAACGAAGAAGTGACAAGCACGTATAGTTTCCGATAATCATCTACGAAAATTGTGATACTCAACAGTATTATTCAATTGTTCAACTTCTGCCGAACTTGGAGTTGAGTATTCGCAATCCAACAGCAGCTTCCATACTGTTGGATTAGTTTTTTCCAGCTCACAAATCGATGCCGATGCTCCGGCTCTTTTCTAGAAACCGGTCTCCCTTTTATCACGCCACTGTCGAGAGAATCCGCATCCTGACAAAAGAAAATGGCGACAAGGCCGCCAACCTCCAAGAGAGCGCTGAGATTCTTATGGAAACTCACTTCCCAGGTTCTATCTTCCCAGGAACGTCAAACTGGACGGAAGTACCAACAACACCCTCACAATAGGACTGGCAATCTGCTAATGCAGTAATTGATTGGGACAAGATAAGGTGGGACATATCGGGCTTTTCCCCCTTCAAGTCACCAGGACCTGACGGAATAAGACCAGCCCCACTTCAATGGGGAATGGATATTCTTATGACGCACCTGGTTGGAATTTTCAGAGCATCTTTAGTTCTGAGGTATATTCCCAGTAAGTGGAGAGAAGTATGAGTGGTATTTATACCCAAACCAGGTAGGATGGACTACAACTTACCAAAAGCATTCCGACCAATTAGTCTCACATCGTTCCATTTGAAAACAATGGAGAGGTTATGCGAGCGGTATATAAGAGATGAAGTGCTAGTTCACAACCCACTTCATCCAAATCAGCATGCATATACTCCGGGAAGGTCCACTGATTCGGCCCTCACAAAGTGGTTGGCAGAATCGAAAGATCATTGGGCAACAAGGAATCCACCCTGGGTATATTCATAGATATTGAGGAAGCGGTTGATAAAACAACCTTTCCAACAATTACCCAGCAACTCAACTCTAGGAATGTACCTCTGGTAGTAGGAAAATAGATACTCAAGATGCTCTCTAGTAGAGCAATAAGTATCAATGTAGAAGACATCACAGTGAGAGGACTGGTCATGAGGGGATGTCCACAAGGGGAGTCTTATCACCCCTTCTGTGGAACGTAGTCCTAGACACCCTGATTAATCACCTCAACAACAATGGATTCTACACAATTGCATACGCACATGACATAGTTATCTTGCAGATTGGTAAATTTGTGAAAACACTGTGCGATAGAGCGCAGGATGGGCTACATTAATTGAAACATGGTGTAAGGAACACTCACTGTCGATCAATCCCAGAAAGACTGAGATGGTCCTTTTCACTAGGAAAAGAAGTGTATCGGGTTTAAAACCTCCCGAAATCTTCAAAAGCAACTAAACTTTTCGGACGAGGTGAAATACCTTCGTATTACCCTCGACAGGAAACTAACATGGAACTCTCATCTACACAGCAGAGCAAAAAGAGCTTATGTGTCTTATGAGTAGTGTCGTAGGACAGTGGAACGCACATGAGGTCTGTCACCCCGTGTGGTCACCTGGATCTACACAGCAATAATAAGACCCATGTTAACGTATGGAGCAATTGCATGGGGGCCGAAGATTCTACAAGCAACAGCCATCCAAAAATTATATCAAATACAGCGAATGGCTTGTTTAAACATCACAGGAGTCATGAGAACAACACCAACCGCAGCAATGGAACTAATTACTGGTCTGACCCCTCTGGACCTGTACGTCAAGGGGGTTGCGTTAATAGCCATGGTACGATTGCGCACGGCTGGTGTAAGCCCCGAAGTAGGAGTGGGCCAATTGAGGTTAAGCCTATGGCAGGAAGCGCTTACTGCGCTACCTCTGCTGCAGGCATCCAATGATGCAATTGAACCCAGGTTTTTGTTTAACAAACCCTACAAAATACAAATAAAACAGAACACAGAGCCAGATGCTGCGAATGCAATACGCATATATACAGATGGTTCGAAAATGAAAGAAGGCTCAGGATGTGGAGTTTACTCGAGAGCACTAAGCCTGAAGATTAAGTGGGGAATGGGAAACAATACCAGCGTGATTCAAACAGAACTGGCTGGTATCCCAATTGCCACAAAAGAACTAACCAGAAGAGGTATTTCTGGCAAAAACATTACAATCTGCACTGATAGTAGACAAGCCCTATTAGCCTTGAACAGACAACGTGTTATATCAAGGCTAGAACTAGAGATTTAGCTGACGCCTCGGCAGATAACAATATTATCCTGAGGTGGGTTGAAGGGCACGACAGGAGTAAAGGAAATCGCATTGCTGATTCTTTAGCCAGGGAAGCCGCTGGATTAAAATTTCTAGGACCCAGTGTCACCTAAGGCCTAACGACCTCGACAATTGCGGAACTAGCCAAACGTTACACCCATGATAAAGGATACAGAAGACAAAGGATTATCATAATGTCGGATAGTCAAGCAGCCATTAAGGCACTGAGCTCTTGTGTAATCAGTTCCAAAATGGTGTGGGAATGCCTGAACAAACTCAATGAACTAGGCGAGAACAACATAGTCACCTTACTATGGATTTCAGGACACACTGGAATAGAAGGAAATGAAATAGCAGATGAACTAGCAAAGAGGGGGACTGAAATACCTTTCTGGGGGCCTGAACCCTGAACCTGCCGATATAAAGGAGATGTCTCCTAGTGACCTATCCACCTTCCTGAGAAGGACAGGATGGACAATGACCTAGGAGGACAATTCCTCGAGAGGATGTACAATGGGTCACATGTGGCCTAAGTGCTGTGAGCCTACACTCACCCTCCCTACTCTACAGATACAGAGATACGGTTAAAATAGTAGAGGAAGAAGAATGTAGAATCTATGGCATGAAGAAACCTCCATCCAAATACTCGCGGTTTGCACTAGTGCACAACACCTAAGAGATTACTGGATAGAAGAGGGATATTAGAGTTAAAGTTAAAGCCCGCAGATATCCTAAAATTAATCCGAGAAGTAGGACCAAAAAGAGCTTCTAGTCTCTGAGACTTTTTTCAGGAACTAAATAGAAGTAAGGCAGCACAATATACATACATAAGCACACAGCTAGATAGGTTCGCAAGCGGGCGGTGATAAGCGTTTTGCTGATGCTTGGAGTAGGGGAGGGGCTGGTTAATTTAGTAGAGGACTACCTGACGGGGCGTGATGGGGTGTGAGAGTAGACTCTAGAGGTAGAAGGTATGGGACGGAGGTTTGAGTGTCCCATGGCTCGGTTCTGGGACCGAGTTCTGAAAGTGTGTATTTGACGAGGTTTGTGGTATAGTATGTGCGGAGGGATGTGAGATTACGTTGTATGCGGACGATGTGTGTCTGGTATGGACGCTAAAGGCAGAGGCGGAGAGGATGTGTAGGAAGATTGTAAAGAAGGCCAAAGAAAGGGCAGCATGGCTCAAAAGATTGATGTGTAATAAGGAAGGGAGGGATTAATTGATAGAATGGTACTGCAGAGTATACTGTATATCGCGGAAGTGTGGGGTGAAAAAGCGGGGATGAATGTGATGGTTAGATCACAACAGTGGGGGCAGAGAGGGTTACTCCTGAGGGTGGTGCAGGTGTACAGGTAAAGTACAGAAGGTGGACTACTTCTTGACACAGGTGCTCACTGGACATGTGTCGAGAGTAGGGTACCACCTCAAGATTGGATAGAGAGAGACTGGAGTGTGCGAGAGGTTTGAAGTGGTATATAGATGATGTGGGACATGTGTTCAGATGCTGGAAGAACGAGGAAGTGCTGAAGAAGCTGATGGAATACATGGTGGAAATAATTTCCAGAGCGAGGAGGAGATCAGATAAGTCCAACACTGTCTGGGTATTGGTTAGCACCCATTCGAACATAAGTTTCCCATATCGGCAAAAAAGTAAGTTCGCAAAATAATGGAATGGTAACTTGTCGAATAACGCGATAAGAAGTTGCTTATCGTGAAATATAATGGAAATAAAATATTCGTATATCTTTTTTCATTCGTCAAAAAAATCAATGTTTATTATTCAAGAGACTTTTTTACTGGTCAAAGGGAAGGGAACAAAACTGGGTCATACAAAAATCTAGAAAACAGCTTTTCATAAAAAGCACAATAAAGATAATGTAACGTGGCTAAACAGACTATTAGGTACACAATTTTACCCTTATTCAATGCGAAAGTGTTCCATATATCATAGGAAAGTGTCCAACTTTTATAAATTTCATTTCACAGACAAATACCTCGCTACCTATTTCTGGACGGTCCTTCGGGACGCTCTAACTGAAATGTATTTCCATTCATTCCGAATGGGAAAACTTAAAACTTGTTTACCGAAGAAAAAATACAAGAAAATGACACGAGAAAAGTTTATAGTTAGTCTGGCCTTGCGAGCAAGTGAAGTATGCTGCACTTGCGACAGTGAAAAAGTGAATTCGACGTAAATTGGTATTATCGGGAGGTTTTAAAAAGGGTGAATTGGGAATTTTACATAAAAAGTAGTTTATTTTTTCGAAAATTTATATAGAATCGATTATTTTTTCAGTTGACAAGTATACGAGCCGCAATCTTTTTAAGTTCTTCAATATAGAGTTGGTCAATCTAAAAACTTACTATGGACAGTGTTTTAGTTTTTAGTTTAGATTACAGCTGAGAGCTTAATCTCGTCGTGAGACATCCTGTATATTACTATACTGTATCAATCGTCCTATCCACAATTGTGAATACACTAAAAACAGTGATCAGAAAATGGTAGTGTTCGAAGGAGGTGCAAAAAAATTGTCACCTCTCAATAAAGAAAATCAATCGACTTTATTGACTTCAAATTATCTTATCTAGGTTAATTTGGTTCGTTCATTGTCCCATAAACACCTATTTTTAGATATTCGTCTTCTAGGAAAACGACTTTCGGAACATAAAACAATTTTTCATCGAGATGGTGAAAAGACCTCGCACACATTTGCCTTTCACCTTGTTTCCGAAAAATTCGCCGCATCTTCACGGAAATTATTATGTAGCTTCCCGACTCCAAAGATGCTTCTACATCGATAACTTCACTGGATATTTAACCTAAGGCGTATAAAATATCAGCGTCGCTTATTATTAGGCTTATAAATTTCATAGAATAAAAAAAACTGATTTATTATTGTTTTAGAAGGATTTAGATAGACAGATATTTTTGTTGTAGGGAAGTTTTTTTTTTCATCCACTTCTCTAATTTTCAGATACTTCCAACCTTCTAATCCTGTCAAGGCTAATTAATTCGAAAATAATGGCAGCCATTTAAAGTAAATTGAATTTTGTTAGGGAGGGTGTGTCAAATCCCATAATACAACTTTAAAAGTTTAAACCTCAGAAGGGTGTGGAGGGGCATCCTATTTTAGGCGATTTTTAAAATTTTAAGAAAAATCTTTTTTTGCTTCAAAAATCATATAATCCTAATTGAAACCCGTTAAGATAACAATTCAAATGCGTTTATTTTTTCTTTTTGTACGATTGATGCAATGGAAGATATAGCCATTTAAAATTGGTATTTTACTGGATATATATTGTAAAAGTGGACTATTGCACCTCAACTATCTCTAAAATAGTGAGTGACCAAAAAAATTAGGAGCTTTGAGTTGGCACAAATTACCAACAGTTTGAGACCCATAAAACCTTTTAACATATTTATGGCCAAAAGAAAAACTTATGGACAAATAAACAATATCTTGGTATTATTGTTTTTATGTCAAAAAGAGGTTGCCATTTAGCATGGAGTGTTTTGAATAAAAATTCCTATTCTAAGAAGTGGTACATTCATACCCTTATTGATCCTAAATGAGTTCACGCCCTATTAGACACTCAATGACAAAACGGCGAAGTTTTGAAAATTGGCAAAATTAAGAACTTTTAAAAAAACAATCCCCTTTTGGCCTGTTGTGGAAAAAGTATTGATTTTGGAAGACCTAAGGTGGGCATTCAATTTATATATCTCAAAAACTATAACTATAACTATAAAGTTCTTCATCGTTTAATTCCGAATTTGACATTTTAAGTGGAACCTTAAGTGGAACCAAATAAAAATGGTGCAAATTAATCCTTAAACAATGTGGATAGTGAGATTAATTTAGGAAATTCCAAAATTATAAAACAACATTTTCAAAAGTAGATTCTAAAAGATTCAGCAGAAACTTAACAAATAAACTCTTTACATTTTTCTAACCCTCGCTACAAAGTGTTAATTTTATAATGAGAGTCCAAACGTTCACCCCCACAATTAAATTAACGTAGCCATTTACTAACCAACAATTCTGATATAATTGAATAGACTTCCTTTTAATAGTGCGTAGGAATAAGTCTCCTGAACAATTAGATAACTTTGAAGTTGGAATAACTAAGCGATAGATATTGTATTTGTGGTTTCAGTTGGAATAAGCATTAAAACAATCTTATTTAATTGGAGAAATCAAAAAATAACATTCTCCCTCTGACTTGCCTTTTTAGGGCTCCGTACCCAGACGGTAAAAAACGGACCCTATTACTAAGACTTCGCTGTCCGCCTGTCTGTCGGTCCGTCCGTTTGTCTCCATGCTTTATCTCATGAACCGTTATTGTTAAACAGTTGAAATTTTCGCAGATGATGTAGATATTTCTGTTGCCGCTATAACAACAAACACTAAAAACAGACTAAAATAGTTATTTGTTTGCCTAGGCTGCGAATAACCTTTTTAACGTACCGAAAGAACAGTTATCTTGAGGTCGTTAAAAAGTTTCGCGGCCATGGCATACACGCTATTTTTCGTGCAATCGTTACAATTATTAAACTAGATAATTGTAAATGAATATATTATTACTCCAAAATCAACCGCTGTTTTTTTTTTATGATATGTTTCAATATATACAAAATTTGACACTTCTTGACAAAACGCAAAATGTCTGATACTGTTAGCGATATTTCAGTACCTTCTGTACTATCGCTTGAATATAGTATAAAAGAATGTTCTGGTCATAACTGTACGTTACTGTTGATTTTGATAAGCTAAAAAGAAAGTCAGCCACGTGTTTCAACTTTTATTCCTTTCTATCAGTTATCTAACTAATGACAGTTGACGTCCCGTCATTCTGTTCCGTATCTGACCACAGATATTACACCTTCCACTCCTCCTGAACTCAAAAGCGTTGTAAACTCAATAAAAATAATAATAATAAATAATCCTTGTCTTTGTAGTATTTTAGAAATGTCAAGTTTGGGAGTGATATTCAAATTGGGATGTGACGTTTGATTTCGCAGCCGTTGCTATGGGTAACGGCCGCGAAATTGAAATTCGCGGATTGCACGGAATAGTTGTTTTTCTACACCCACAAGTATATTATCCATTTCCTGCACAGCTTGCAGAATGGAAATGTATGCCATATCGGTTAACTGAACGTATATGATTTCATATACATCCTAGAACGTATATGAAATCCACCAATCAGCATTCGCGATTAGTACTCGTCACTCATCTTTTTTTCAATTTTAAGAAACGTCAAAATAACTTGTCAAAAAAATCTCTCCCAGAAGCACTGGATCAAGAATATTTATTTACAAAAATAAACTTAAATAAAATAATTCGTATAAATTAATAACAAATACTAAAAACAGAATCAAGTGGGTATTTAAGGGACTACCAACGGACATCAGTTCTTATAAGTATGTAATACTTCTGGGGCGGATGTAATTTGGGCGCTAAATGATTAATGCACTTTTTACAACATGTAAACTGGGCGCCAAGACCGAAGGGTCATTTTAATCATATATGTGTATTTTGGGCGCTAGCCGACTGAAGTACCTACTATGCACTTTTTTTAAATGAAATAGAAAACTAAAAAAAAACAAGAAAACCCAGACCCAAACCGGTTGATCGAAGTGTAACTATGTATAAAAATATCAGAAAATAAGAAAAAAACAACTAAAAATAACAAGAAAACCCAGGCCCAAAGCCGGTTGATCAAAGTGTAACTATGTATAAAAATATCAGAAAATATGAAATAAAAAACTTAAAAAAAAAACAAGAAAACCCAGGCCTAAACCCGGTTGATCAAAGTGTAACTATTTATAAACATATCAGAAAATAAGAAATAGAAAACTATTGGGTTTTTCCAAATATTGGTGGTTAAATTATTAAGGGCCATTCTCACCGATTATCCTAAAAAGTCATACTTAACTAAGTGACACTTATAATTTAAGTGGAACTTCGTTCGCGCCGTATCCATTTGACAACGTCGCAATTCTTAAAATATTTTTTGAAAAAGGAGATCTTGTCAGGAATTAACCAATTAACGGCAGTCGTTTGATCCAGTTTAATCTATGCGTTTAATATTAGTTGGTGTCATCTTTAGTTTTGACGTTTTGATAAGGGCCATTCGCACCGATTATCCTAAAAAGTCATACTTAACTAAGTGACACTTATAATTTAAGTGGAACTTTGTTCGCGCTGTACCTCCCTTAGCTAAGTGGGAGGTTCCATTTGACAACGCCGCAATTTTTAAAATCTTTATCCGGAATAGAAGATCTTGTCTGGAATTAACGGCAGTCGTTTGATCCAGATTGATCTATGCGTTTGATATTAGTTGGTGTCATCTTTGGTTTTGACGTTTTAATAAGTATTTCTTCTTCCGAATCATTTTAGTAGTTTAAATATGAGCGGAGAAAAACGATCTCGTGGAATAAATTTCACAACACGTGAAATATCATTGTTACTAGATATTATTAGCAAGTATAAAAATGTCATAGGCAATAAACAATTTCAATTTCTCCAAGAAAATTGAAAGCAGTTTCCTTCGTCATTCTAAATCTAAGAAAAATCGTCTTGGGATCGAATGTATTGAAATAACCGTTCATTATAACTGTCTGGGTATGCCGTATTCAATTATATCAATTATTTCTAAATCGTCATCATCTTCTAACATTTCCATTTCGATAAGACAAATTACCAATACAAAGATCTACATCTACATAGCACAATTTACTCAAATCTAAACTGTCATAAATCAACTTCAAAATTAGTATTTCGAGGTTAAGTGGAACTTTAAGCCGTGGATATTCCGAGCTTAGTTAAGGTATCCTTAATGTCGCGTTAAGGATGCCTTTAAATACGGTGCGAACGACTAAGTGACACTTAGTGGATTTGAGTGACACTTAACGTTTAAGTGTAACCGGTGCGAATGGCCCTTAGATAAGAGTTATTTTATGACTCGACCTACCTGCACTTCTTAGCGCCCAAAATACATGTCGGATTATCTACCCTTCTTAGTCAGACAGGTGAAAAAGGATGGTTAGCGCCCAAATTACACCCGCCGTACTTTTGATATAATAATAGTATAAAACTGGATAGTCAAGTGGTAAAAATACCAGACTCTCACGCGGTAGACCCGAGCTCGATTACCCGTGAAGGAGTTTTTTTATTGTTGATTTTATTTTTAAATTATTATTCTGCTTGATATTGATAACGACAACAGGTAGACGCTTGAAATATTCAGCAGAATATTTATTATTATAGATAAAGGTGCGGAACCCTTCGTGCGGGAGTTCGACTGGCAGCATCTACTTATAACAGCATCGTATATTTAAAAAAGGAAACCGTAGCATTATACAAATTGGACATTCAAGAACTGTACGTTCACCACAAAAAAATTAGTGGAAACATAAAATTGAATTGGTACGATTATGAATAAAATTGCTGAAAATTTTTAATTTGAAGTTATATTTATTTTACAGTTTATTCAAATGTTTATTAGATTTTTCTTAAATGGGTTGTAGAAAAAATATACTGTTCGACTCGTGTGGATTGTCCATATCGTCCTCGTGCGATATTGCCATCATATCCACACTAGTTGCACAAACTACTATTATGTATCGAGGGCGTAAAACAGGTGTTTATGGACCGCAACGTGTAAGTAAGAGGCTATTAATAAATATACAAAATTTTATGCACGACCGTATTAATGATAGTTTATTAATAAATATGTTTTATTTTCTATTTTTCACCTTTTGTGAGTAGGTTATTATAAATGTTTCAAGTTGGATAAATTTTATACCTCGATATTATTATAACTCACCCTGGATAACAATCTACCAAATCATTTGTATAGTTTAATAAAAATAAGTCTTATTGAAACCAATAAGATGATAAAACAATTTCGTAGAAACTTACAACAGAGCAAGGTAGCAAATCCTAACATTTCTATAAGTAATTGTTCAAATTGTGTTATTAGTATAAAATTATAAGTGTGAGGATCTTATGTTAGGGCTTTAAAAGTTATCATTTCTCCATTAAACTCATATTTTGTTAATTGTACCAAATATTTTCATGATAATAAATAATAATAATAAAGTTTGTTTTACTAACTAAATGTGCATTTTTAAAAGAAAAAAAAAGTCCCCCGGGCGGTAAAGTAGTCCGCGGGCCGTAAAGTTATACTTTACTCCCTCTAAACGTATTTATAATCTGGACTTTTTCGCCCGGTCATGCATAAAAAATATTTGAAACCTTCATTTTTTTGCTCGTTTTTGTTTCGACTTTTCTTTGTTGGACGATTACTGAACTTTTAAATGACAAAATTTGAATCCAACATAATACCTACGTTTTTAAGACTTTTGCCTCAAAATATTTATTACCTACCAGTAGTCAGTTGTGGAATAGTGTATTCGTTTTACTCAATATTTTAAAACTGAAAATATTTATTTGTTTCATAGAAAATTTTTTGACAGCTCCAATAACCAATAAAATTTCCTTATTCTTTATCATATGAACAACTTCACCCAATCGTGTCAACATTACATTGAAAAATTTTTTGACAGCTCCAATAACCAATAAAGTTTCCTTATTTTTTATCATATGAACAATTTCACCCAATCATGTCAACATTACACTGAAAATTTTTTGACAATTCCAAAAACCAATCAAATTTCCTCATTTTATATCATATGAACAATCTCAGCCAATAATGTCAACATTACACTGATGACAGACCATGGGCAATTTTCACACGTTGCTATGGATACCTATTGATTTATTTCGATTTTGAAGTTTCAAATATTTAATATTTGGAAATGTCACTATTTGGTTGTAATTCTATAATTGGTAAAAAACTTTCTATCCGAATAACCCTCGGACATTGATAAATGCTCAAAAATTTTATGACAACTTTCTCAAGCTTGTTGCTTGTAGGCAACAAGCTTTCGAAATCTGTCATAAAATTTTTTCGAACAATTATCAATGTCCTTGGGTTATTACTACTGAAAATTTTTTGACAATTCCAAAAACCAATCAAATTTCCTCATTTTATATCATATGAACAATCTCAGCCAATCATGTCAACATTACACTGAAAACAGACCATGGGCAATTTTCACGTTACGTTGCTATGGATACATATTGATTTATGCCGATTTTGAAGTTTCGAATATTTAATATTTCGAAATGTCACGATTTAGTTGTTATACTGAAACAAAAAATTTTCTATCCAAATAACCCTCGGACATTGATAAATGCTCAAAAATTTCATAACAACTTTCTCAAGCTTGTTGCTAGTAGGCAACAGACCTCCGCCTACGGCGTCGGTCTTTTTCCAAGCAACAAGCTTCCGAAATCTGTCATATAATTTTTTCGAACAATTATCAATGTCCTTGGGTTATTACTACTGATAACAGACCATCGGCTGTTTTCACGTTGCTATGGACACATACCTATTGATTTATTTCGATTTTGAAGTTTCAAATATTTAATATTTGGAAATGTCACGATTTGGTTGTAATTCTATAATTGATAAAAATTTTTCTATCCGAATAACTCTCGGACATTGATGAATGCTCAAAAATATCATGACAACTTTCTGTCATAAAATTTTTTCGAACAATTATTAATGTCCTTGGGTTATT
>CAJUYG010002728.1:0-28058 GCA_910591675.1 Galerucella calmariensis
TTTCTTATGCTTCTTATAAAAAATACAAGTACAAGTAGGTCGTAGGTAAAGTATAGTACGTAACTTGTGTTGTAAAGCATTTTACGCACTAACTTTTTCATTCGTGCGTAAAATGCTTCTTACCACACACGTTACGTAATATACTATATTTGCTGTTGGTATCGTGCTAATTATTTTTAATGAAGAGGGCGTAGGTAATGATGCTCCTTTTCATAAGATGCTTAGGTAAAAACATAATCTTGGAATAATTTTTTTAAAGTTTGAATGACCTTCGCCGTACAATATTTACAATGTTTCATTAGTGAAGAGAGCTGCTTGCGTGAAGTTCGTCTATAATTACAAACAGGAATACAACATGATACACCGGGAAAATCATTTTAGATCTCACCATAACGAACACCAATTTTGAAATGCTTCTCTCCTAGTATTTTTCACTTGAAACGTCGAAAACCAACCAAAAATTAGTTGTCAAATTGAGAAATAAAATAGTTTCGTTATTTGCTAATTCAAAGCACATGCGGCGTATATACATTAGCAGTTAATCGTGTAAGTGAGAAGTTAATCGGACGCATCCCAACTCGTGCCCACTAATCCCTTAAAAGGTACAAGAGTAAAGGGGCGTACATGAACTGCGGACCAAAAACCATAAATGATTTTTAAAATTTGTCATGTGTTTTTAATGACCCATGAATTGCGGACCAAGTCGAAAGGGCCACCTGAAATCTACCTGCCCACTAATTGGGAAAAACCTATACTTTTATTATACGCTATCAATAACTAATCTACCTGAATGAATATTTAAAATATCCAAAACTTCATTATTTAACTGAATGTCTTGTCGTCAGCATCAAATAAATATGTCGGTATTTGAGTGTTTAAGTGAACGAGGAAAACCTTTGTTAGTGTTCCAAAACGCAAAATTTTCTTTCAAGAAAACATTGAAAAGCGGAGAGAAGTTTTGGACGTGTACCTTCAAAAACTGTACTGCTAAAATTTTCACGGTGCGCGAAGAGAACGTTCTTTCAAGGAGTACACTGAACCACAACCATACGGTGGATATTAAAAAACATAATCGACAAGTGATTTCGAATAGTGTTAAACGTAAGGCAGCAGAAGATTTATCGGAAAAACCTTCAAAAATTTTACATTCGTCGTTCAGACAAAATCCAGGGAATATGTCAACCATCACAGCAAGAGATGTCAACTACATACGAAATAATATTTACTGCCTTAAGCGCAAAAACCAACCACGATTACCGAAAAGCCTAAGTGAAACAATAGCCATTTTGGAAGAAACCGACGTAAAGAGTACGGAAGGTGAGAAGGTTTTATTTGTGAACAATTTAGAGAAGAAAATTGTGGTGTTTTCTACAGAAAGTAACATGACTGCATTATGTAACACAGATAAAATATATTTGGATGGCACGTTTTCCTACTGTGTCAAATATTTTCTGCAATTATTCACAATTCATATAGAGCGAAATGGCTATTACATTCCTATAGCATTTTGTTTGCTTCCAGACAAAAAAGAATGCACGTATAAATTTTTGTTTGATCTTCTCTGTGAAAGGTGCAATACAATTAATTTACAACTTAAGCCTAAAATAGTGACAGCAGACTTTGAACAAGCTATACATAGCGCAGTGGCTGCGACATGGAATGAGTCAAAAATCATTGGATGCCGGTTTCACTTGGGACAGGCCTGGTTTAGAAAACTACAAAGCATTGGTTTAACAAAGGAATATAAAGATGAAAGTAGTGTAATAGGGAAATGGTTACAATATAGTTTTGGATTGCCGTTCTTGAATCCAAGTGAAGTAGGAGATTGCTTCTCATTTGATTTGATGGAAGAAATGCCGAACGACGAACGTGTTAGGACATTCGCCGATTACTTGGTAGATTTTTATATTGGCGGAGATGCAAGATTTCCTCCAGAAATGTGGGCTGAAATGACAGACAGCATACAGAGAACAACAAATGCATGCGAAAGTTTCCATTCGAAGTTTAACGAAAATTTTCATTCTTCCCATCCAACAATATTCAACTTTTTAAATATATTAAAACAGTTTCAAACAGATACGATTATTAAACTTCCATCTGTCTCCGATAAACCTAGAATACGCGATACTAAAGTCAGAAAGGGACAAGATTTTTTAACTACCAAAATTTTTCAATATGAACATAAAGAAATTACTAGATATAATTACGTGAAATGTTTGTCCTATATGTATAAAGTAAATAATAAATAAATCTTGGATTTATTAGTACCTACATCAACATATTTATACATTTCCTATATCCCATATATTGTATAGACTATAGTATTTTAGTTGATTAATAAACATATTATAAGCAAAATGTATTTCTTTAAAAACTTATAATTTTCTTATTCAAAATAAAAAAATATTGAAATGATAATGGTTTACTATTCCCTAATTTTTACACCTTACCTTTACCCTAGTTGTATAAACTTAAGCTTAGTCCGCAATTCATGGTTTTTAAAAGAGGGGTCTTCTTGGTTTGGTCCGCAGTTCGAGTACGGAATTATTAAAATCAGGTAATCGGTCCGCAATTCGAGGCCGCCGGAGTAAAGGTCTCAATAATCTGTATACCTAACTCGTGCTCGATTGAAAAATTTACCTGTTCAAATTACCATCCCATCCATAGGAACAGGTATTATTGTTAAATTGGGTTTTCCTGAAGTACTTACTAGAAAGGATTTTGTTTCGGGTTTGATATTTATGAATGAGTTAGTTTTATTTCGTAATTGGGAGGGTTAAGAGCAGCTCTATAAACATGTCGATTCGCGAAGTATCAAGTCAACGTGGGAAAATATTATTAATTGTAGAACAACACAAATTTAATCAAAGCAGCAAAAAGTTAACATCTGGAGAAATTAAGTGGGTGTGTGTGATTAGAAAGTGTAACGCATATTTTCGGACAATCGGTGATTCTGGTGGTCGTGTAATAACAGAAAAAGTGTTTACTCATAATCATCCTGCAATAGAAGAAAACATTATCCAAAGACATATAGTGAGTGCATCTGCTAAACGAAAGGCCTTTGATGACATTTGTGAAAAGCCTAGCAAAGTTATTCGAAAATGTTTTGAATCCAATTTAAATGAACTTAAAATGAATGATTTAAATTGTATAAAAAAAACAATTTATTATGAAAAACGTAAAGAGTTTCCAAAACTTCCATCAAATGCCGAAGAGGTGTTTGAAGTTTTAAACAATATCAATACACGCACTTTACAAGATGAGAACTTTGTACTTATAAACGATGTTGGATTAAATTTAATTGTATTTTGTACTGAAACTAATTTGAAATTTCTCTGTGAGTGCACTACACTTTACATGGATGGGACGTTTTCGTATTGTACAAAGTATTTTTTACAATTGTTTACAATCCATGGCCTACGTAATGGACATTACATACCACTTGTTTTTTGTTTATTGCGAGATAAAAAAGAAGACACCTACAAAAAATTATTTCACAAATTAATTGATACGTGTAAGGATAAGAATTGGAATCTACTGCCTGAACAAATAGTAATTGATTTTGAAATCGGCATTCATAATGCTACGCGATTGATTTGGAGTGAAGCTAGATTGATAGGCTGCCGATTCCATTTAAGTCAAGCATGGTGGCGAAAAATTCAAAATTTGGGACTATCGTCGGAGTATGCAAACAAAGAAAGTGATATTGGAAAATGGTTGCGTTACTGCTTTGGAATTATGTTTTTGGACCCAGATTTAGTTAGCGACTTCTTCGTTTTTGAACTTATGGAAGAAAAGCCCAACGACGAAAGATTGTGTGCGTTTGCTGATTATTTAGTGGAAAACTATATATCGGAAGAGGCTCGTTTTCCTCCTAATATATGGGCAGAAGCATCAGCTAGTATACACAGAACCACGAATGCATGTGAATCATTTCACAGCCATTTAAATAGTTCATTTTATAATGCACATCCCTCATTATTTGTTTTCGTTGAGGTATTGCTAAGAATTCAGGAAGAGACTTACATTAAATGTCGCAGTGTAGATGATACTAAAATCGTGAGAAATGCAACAAGGAAAAAACATGATTTCCTAAAAAAGACTATAGATAATTTTAAAAATAAAAAGATATCAACATTTACTTTCGTTAAAACAGTATCATGGTATAATAGTATTAATAATATGTAGGTAGTTCTAAGTTTTTTATGTGCAATATATTTAATTAATACGTTTTATAGTAGTTTTATTTCAAATAAATGACAACTGTATATGTAGGTCTTGAATATTTAATTATAATAAATAAGAATTAAAAACCGCAGTTCCGATGCACCCGGGCACGAGTTGGTGTATTAATTTTCTACCTGGTTTTTGAACGGGCACGAGTTGGTCAGTGATTTTCGGGGCCAGGTAATAACGGGCACGAGTTGGGAAACGCCGAGTTAATCAACATCAAGATAATGTCGTACTTGAGACATGCGTAGTGCCCCTCGTTATTAATGAAACACGACAGTAAGCTATTACCTATAAAATACTTTTGTCCACGACCATTTGATAAAGTTAACATTTTATGTGTGCTTCTTCAAATATGATGACGTACATCATCAACCTGTGAATAATAGTGTGGCTAATGAACAGGTCTCATGAAACGAAAGATTATCCCGCGACCAGAATTCAAGCTCTTTGCCTACAATTCTTCATTTCACGCAGTCAGACCTCCAAACCACTCCGCATACTAATTCATTAATCAAGTTGTTGTATATAGAGCCTATGCTGATGTCAAAACTAAGAGTCACGTTTTGAAAAATTTATAAGTAATTGCGAGTTTGAAATTACTAGAAAATATAATATGGATAGCGACACTGAAATTAATGTTGCTCCGCCAAGAATAAGAGAAACACAATTAACACTTCTCTTAATTTATTGCCAGAAAAGTCGAAAAAATTATATTTGAAAGCCCATAGTCGTTTCCAAGATTAGAGGAAAGTGGAAAATAAATAAATTCATTTAAATACAGGTAATTGATAGTGGTGGACAAGATATAGTATTTCACTCATTTATAATGACAAAGACTTATTTCGTGAATAATAACGATTAAATAAACAAAAAAAGTCAATATTATGTGAAACAATATTTTTGTTGGGAAAACATTACAGGGTTTTCCCTTTATAACCCGAGAAACTAGAGGGTATCCGTGATTTTTCTGAACAAATATATTGTTTTCATTGAAAGTTATCTACATTACATGACACTTTATTAGTAGAAAGAAATTGCTTATAATTTGAACTCCAATAAGGTCAGATGTCTGGCCGGAGTTCAAATATAAAAATAAATATTGTAGGTATGTTGAAGTATGGTATACAAGTTACTTCCAGAAAGAGTTCCTGATTTCTTAAAACCTTTCAACTTTTTAATCGTATAGCAGATGAAATAAAACATATTATATAAACTAGGGTGTAGGAAAAATGTAGCTACCAATTAAATATATATAAGAATTGAAATTGAACATCCAACGTAATGAATTGAAATGTATCTGACATGAAAGGGTGTTTCCAGACTGAATTTAAATTCAGTCGTATTAACACTTAAAAAATAACCCGACCTCTATCCTAATAGCTTTCAACCTCACCAATTACTTATTTGGTATATTAAATGCTGGACCGAGTATGAGTTATAGGAGTCGAGTGTATGAAATATGATAATCGTCAATCCTGAATATTCTGGTCAGTATATTGAATTATACATGATCTTTTTGAATCATAAAAAGTCATTAGAACCAAAGGATTCACTATTGTCACTTAGCTTTTTTTTTTCTCTAAGTTTTTGGCACTGGCAGAGCCAACAGGCCAGTTATATTTTAGGTTGTTTTGTCAATTTTACATATAAAATTTTTTGTTAGATAGATATCGTTAGTATTTGCCTGATATAGTTTTTGTTTTTCCTTTTTATTTTTAAATGGTCTTATTTTTACACTTAGCTTTGACATGGAAATTTTTTTTGAAGCGTGCTGACTGAGCGCCATTTAACAACGGTAGATAAAAATAATTTATTTCTACGCACTATACAGTTCACTGTGCTTCAGTTTATCCGTAAGAGACTTTTTAAATTATACATTATTTGTTAAGAATTTTATGAATGTGTGAAAAAACTTGGAAAAAAAGCCCCCATTGCTGAGATATAAGTTAAATTTGAAGAATCTCATTGCACAGCACCCTCTAGAAAAAGTTATGTATATCCAATCCTTCTCTCTTAAATACATTAATATCCACTAAAAATGAAGAATTGCCCCTTTTTTGGTAGTCATAACCTTTTTTATTAGAAAAATAGAATAATTTCGATTTATTTTCAAATATAAGCTTCTTCATACATTCTTAATAAATAATGTCAAATGAAAAAAGTAATTTTCGGACAAAACTGAAGCACTGTGAGCTGTATAGAGTAATAATGAACTATTTTCCCTTAGAGACTGATGTTGTTAAATTGCGCTCAATCTGCGCTCTTCAAGAAAAAAATTACTTTGTCTAAACTTAGTGACAAAGATAAAACTTTTGCTTCCAAAAACTTCTTATCATTCAAAATAAATCATGTCGATAGTTTAATTCGTTTTTGATACAATATGGCGCTGAAGATACGAAAAAATATGTATGTAAAAAAATGGAAATTTCTTTTTTTTTCAATAAAAAATGTAATTTTTGGTCTTATTCGTAAAATGGGGTATTATTTTATAGTGATAATATATTTATTGCTGCGTATAGCAACGAGTGACTACATATATGTACAGTGTGGAAACCACTTATGGATTAAAATTCTTTATGTCATTATTTTAGAAAATTATACAAAATGCCGAGACACGTCAACTTTTGAATTGAGTTGTGCGTTATGTAAACATAAATGTAAATGTACAGGGTGATTCACGCAAGTATGCCATAGTCGGTGCTGTTTTTAATGAAACACCCTGTATATTTGCATATTTTTGAAATCCTCTTAATAAACCGATTCGAACAAACTAAATAATGTATGGTCAATTATGAATTATACAGGGTGAAATTTTTATTTTTACAGTTATTAAACATATACATAAAATACCAGATTCATTTGATTTTAATACATTAAAATAAATGCTCAAAATGTTCTCCACCCAGTTGTTGGCAATAGCACAGTATCACATAGCACTCCTCCTTAACTTTGTTTAAAGTTTGAGGTGAAATATTCCGTATTTCTGTAGTTATCCTGTGCTTAAGGTCTACAATGCTGGTTGGTTGTGTTGCAATAGTTGTTGGCAATAGCACAGTCCCCTATAGAACTAACTCCTCCTTAACTTTGTTTAAAGTTTGAGGTGAACTACTCCGTATTTCTGTAATTATCCTGTCTTTGAGGTCTACAATAATAGTTGGTTGTGTTGCATATACTTTGTTCTTGAGAATACCCCACAGAAAAAATCTAACGGCGTAAGGTCTGGCGATCTAGCTGGCCACTCAATAGTACCTCTTCGTCCAATCCATTTATTGGGAAAGATTTCATCTAAATAAGTTCTTACCATTAAAAAATAATGGGGTGTTGCCCCGTCTTGCTGGAACTAAACATTTTCATTCGGTGAGCTAGGATCTATTGCGTTGGGATATAAGTTTGCGAACGCAGGAATAACTTCATTTCTAAGCATATTTGAATATTTTTCAGCTGTCATATTTCCATCTATAAATATAGGATCAATAATATGGTCGCCTATGATACCGGCCCAAACGTTCACCTTTTGAGAGTACTGAGTATGTGTCTCACGCATCCAATTATATTATATATAGGATTCTTTGCTGACCAATATCTACAATTCTGTGGGTTCACCTCTCCATTCAATGTGAATGTTGATTCGTCAGAAAAAAGAATGGTACCAAGAGCTATCTCATTTCTGTTCAGCTTATTCATCAATCTTTCGCAGAAATCCATTCTACGATCTGGATCGTCTTCTGTTAACTCCTGCACAAAAGTTAATTTGTAGGGATAAAGTTTTTTTTTATGAAGACATCTTAGAACAGTTGTATGACTAACATTATTTTCACGGGCAATTTGACGTGTACTTGAAGTTGGATTCTCTTCGACAATTAACAAAATATCCACTTTCACATCATCTTCAAAGAAGTGTGGTTTTCTTTTCAATGTTTTGACATGTCCAAGTTCTCCGAATTGTGCATGAAATTTAGACACAGTACTTTGTGAAATATTAGGCAATTCGGGATACCTGTGATTAAATAAGTTTGCCACTTCAACTTGACTTCTGCAGTTATCCCCGTACCTGATCATCATTAAAATCTCAATTCGGTGTTATGTCGACAAGGAAAGAGTGTTTGACAAAGATTTCACTTTTTCAGTATAAACTGTCAACACATCAACAACTGACAGAATAGAAAACAATCCACATTATTTACCGATTTAAAAAAATGAAATTCATGGGCGTAGCAGGTTATCTTTAGTATACAAATACGTCTAATAATTAGTTAGTTTAGATTTTTGATAAATCCATATTTAGCTAATTTAAAAAAGTACCAATATTTCAAGTGTAATAAATTATTAATTATAAAATTTCACCCTGTATAATTCATAATTGACCATACATTATTTGGTTTGTTGGAATCGGTTCATTGAGAGCATTTCAAAAATATGCAAATATACAGGGTGTTTCATTAAAAAAACAACACCGACTATGGCATACTTGCGTACATTTACATTTATGTTTTCATAACGCACAAAGAATTTTATCCCATAAGTGGTTTCCACACTGTATATACAATTACATTAATATTGTGATAAGTATAATATGTATAATTAGTTGACTCAACTAAGAAACATCAAAAGTAGAAACGTATTCATTTGATATGAAGGATCTTAATTTGAGTATATTCCAGATGTATTGGCTAATCACCTTAGCTGCCTCTTTTGTAATATTTTGTAAATCCATTTAAAGCATATAGGTACATTCTGTAAACAAGAAATTTTGCGCTCCATCACAGTATTTATGGGAAACTCAAAAACAACATGTAGAAGAATTGTTACATATAGAGCAAATTAATTTCGGGTCAATATAATAAATAATACCGTTAAACGTAAATTTAATTTTATAATTATCAGCCATCCGTAGTTGAGACAGAGTGCGGGTGACTTGGTTAGGTAACTTTTTTTGTAAATACGGGCATGGTGCATCAGAAACATCAAAAATACTATATAATAGACATATGAGAATACCTAGACACAATATTGACATCCGCCTTGTGCAAATGTGGTTAATATTTAGCCAAAACGTCCTTATTTAAAACAGAGAAGTTGAATGATGAAATTTTATTCCAGTAATCCAATACATTCAAATTAATGAGAAACTTTTTTTTGCCCTGACCAGTTGTACTTGATATTGCACGAGTCAATTAGTTTTAATTGTTGGTTATAATAGCAAAACTTTGGATAACGGTCATTTTCCATTCGAGACAGTTTATGCATCCAGTTGAGTGAAAATTCAAAAACATTGTAAGCCAATTTTACTCTTTCCATTTCTACTCGACCAATGGCATCAGATGTATTAAAACGTATCAAACGTATTCATTTTAAAAAATATAGTTTTACCCTTTCAGGAATTTCCAAATACTTTTAAGTTCACAAACAGAAACACAATTAAACATGGAACTAAAAGCTAAGGACTTAAACAGCTTCTCAATTCTTGGGCATCAAGTATCGATTTTAGCCTTAGTCATTATGGGAAGAATAGCTGCTACCCACACGAGGTAAATGTCACATCCAAGTAACCATACTTAGTCGTTATAGACACTAATTCATTGATAAAAAAATTATATTCAGAGTGACGAAAACCTCCACGGATAAACTGCATTATTTTAGTTTTCTTCAAATTAACAGTCGAGATATTTAATGCAGTGTACATATTAATTATAATATTTTTTTTTATTGGTGAACCATTTCACGCCTCGTGTTTAAATCGGACTTTAAAAAACGCGCGTGTTTTAAAGTTACCGTGGCAACATCAACAGCTCGAGAGACGAAGTCTAAATCTATGGTCTAAATCATGTCTAAATGACAATTTTTTTATTATTGATCTGACAGGAGTAGTTTGTAACGTCAAAACTTTTATTCGAACAATATTTAACAATGTCAAATTTATAAATTAAAATGGAAAGTGCCGTTGGTATTGTTTGAAATATTGATATTTCGATTTTTCAAATCTTAGGAAGTGGTATTTAAATTAATACTATTGACATTCACAGAACTCAATAAGGTTGAACTTCCATCAAAATACAAATTAGTTTATGTTTTTCTCATTTCCATGACAACGCAAGCTATACATCATATACATCACGAATTCAACCATTTGACATTTAGATCTTATTTCCATCTATGATTTCAATTTCTTGTTGTTGCAGTAGTTATGACCAGTATTTATAATTTCAAAGTGCACCAATAAAAAAAAGTAGCGTAAAGTATTCGTGGATAACTGGTCTTCAAAACACTTGCTTTATCGCGCGTGTTTCAAAGACCTTAATATCCACTTATACTTTAATATACTAATATTATATTATGCTAGAATAAAATATTATAATGAACATCGAATCAAGATACAATACTGGTGAGTTTCCAAAATATTCGTGAGTGATACCATCAGATCCTGGAGCTTTATTATCTTCACACCCATTGAGAACAATATAAATTTCATTTATTGTAAACGGAGAATCCGAAAATTGATGAAGGGTGTCTTGAAAATTTGTTAAATAACTAATACTTCTTGTGTTATTCTCATAAAATTCTTCCCATTTCTGTACTGGCAAATTTTTATGTATAAAGTCATCTCGAAACTGGTTAACCGTTAAACAAAATTACTTGGAGTCACATACTTTTGACAATCATTATCACTAACATAGAATTTGTGTACTCCACAGAGGAAAATATCATTTACCCATTTGAAAATGAGGTATGTTATAGGGTCTGGTTGAGACTCCTCTGGCTATACGCTCATCATAAAAACGACACAATTTCAGGTGTTTTCTGCTGAAAGTTAGGTGAAAATAACGTTAGAGTACTGCTGAAATATCGACGATCTGATCACCTTATCGCTATAAATTTCGGATCCGAGAGGGGTTGGAACTAAGAGCGGTCTGATTACATTGAGTAGTTGGAGAGATCCCTCTCTAATTACTTGCGAATTGCATGAAATATGGCATCTTACATCAGTAAATAGGCAGCACTGATTCGGGACCATGGCGGATGCGCTTACATGGGAATCTTCATGAGAAAATCGTCGAAAAAGCTAAGATCACTGAGAACGTCAAAATTTACGCTAAATGTGGTGGGGGGTAAATCTATGCATGCGCTACGTGTCACGTGCTATGTCAAAAGTTTTTACGTGACGTTTGACATTTGACGTGATGTTTGACATTTGACGTGACAACGTGACATTTGACGTGACGTTTGACATAGCACGTGACACGTAGCGCATGCGTAGATTCACCCCCACCACATTTAGTGTAAATTTTGACATTTTCACACCTTAGCTTTTTGAGCGATTTTCTTATGGAGATTCCCATATTAGCGCCTCCGCCATAGTCCCGAATCAGTGCTGCCTATTTACTTACATCACTTTGGTAGAAACGGGTTTTATAGCATCTATCTCCCTAAGAACGCGTTTTATCAAACAGTTAAGCTTTGTTGGGTTTAAATATAACTGATGTTTAGACTGAGGCAGATTTAACATATTAATGACGCATAATATGTCCAAATGTTGAATTATATTAATTTGTATAAGAAATATTTTTCCATGTGCACTTCCAAGTCAAGTCTTCAAAGACTGAAAAAAACATTATTGTGCTATTCATTCAGCTGCAAATAGTGTATGACGTGTATAATAATATTATAGGAAATTACGGTAGGAATTCTAAAAAACTTCTTATTTGTATAATTTTCTTCGGTTATTCGATTGAAGGACCCATTTGAACAATTTGGTCCTTCACACTTATACACCAATCTACCTGGACGCATCTTGCAGTACACACCAATGTTACAGAGTAAGCACACAAATACAATATTCAAAATATCAAAGCACTTTCTCATATAAGGAGTACTAAATCCTAAATTACATTCAATTTATATCAAGCACAAACATATTATTCTGGTTTGGGTCACGAATTTTCGGCAAATCTTTCTTTTGGTCTGCAAAAAAACGATAAAAATGAAAAATAATGTTTTTTTTAGAAAACATATCTTAAACATTTAAGTGAAAAATCTACTTGTTTTAAATTATCTATGATAAGTGATGATAGATTCTGTGATAATGGTAGATAGGTACCAATGATGAAGATAATTAATTTCTTCAGAAGGACCAATTAGTCGATTGAATGGAAATAAATGAATTGAAATAATATTGAAAATGAAGTTGAATGAAGTTTCGTGTAGTGGGAGGAGGGGTTTGTTAGTTCAGTTACTTGCTGTGAAGCGCCATGTGAATAAGTATGATATACTCGTATCCCCATGCCCCTTCCCCATACATTGTCGCTCTTGTCAAATGTTAAACTTCTCTTATACCAGAGCTCCTCCGTCATATGTATTTAATTTATTTATTGGAAAATTTTGAGAAAAACTAGAAAATTACTATAATATTCATGGAAACTGTTGGAAGTGGATATAAATCCATTATTGAAATTCATTTTAAAATTAAACTTTCCGTATTAAAATAAATTTCCAAAAAAAAATTAACTGCTTCAAATTACAATACAGTGGACGGCTAATTTATGGAATATTATCATTATTTCGAAAACCGTCGAGTTTTGAGGGTGATCCCGAAACAGGTCGATTTTTGTTATAAAATACCCATCTTATAACGTACATGGAGTAAGGATGACGTCACCGGTGTGGGTGTAGTGACGTAATCGTTAATTTTTTTAAATAGAAATCGGTATAATGCGACACCTCATTTGAAGGAGAATTTAATTCTCTATTTAACGACATTACATTTGTAACTGTTACAGAAGATGTGAACGCTCCGTATATTTGTTCTTTTTGTAACATGCTGTTCATTGTTGTTTATCTTGACAAGTATTGTCAAATTATTATTATTAGTTGTCAATATAATCTTTAGAGTTTTCAACCTGACTTTTCCTGCATTTTATATTAAAATAGTCTAAGAATCCTACCAGACACCTCTCTGACCATTTCTCCGAAACAAAGTGGTCCTTCGCTTAAGAACTTCCCTAGGAACAACAGTTTTCACTGGAATAATGAATTCTCAAACCAAAATTTTAAAAGATGTACCAGGTATGGAGACGGAAGTGAAGAAACTTGATAAAAGCCTCCAAATATCCTTTTTTTCGGCGCTGTATGGTAAGACTAGTACATGTAGTTCACTAAAAAGGAGCATACTTTCCTTCTCTGGTTTTACTTTCCACGAAAATACCGACGATTATGATAAACACGTAGAATTTGTTAGAAAATCTTTAAGTCCACTACATTTACAAAGTTTATGTTGTCTTTTTGGAACCAAACCAAATGAAGATCTGTCTGCCAAGCATCTTGCTAAATATTTGATCAATAAAATTTTTGAATTATTTAAAAATGACAAACAAAATGTCCAAAATATTCAAAATTATGATAACAATACTCTCCAAATACCTTCAAATTCTCAAAACTCACATATTTCAAGAGCATCTAGCGTAAAATCTGAACCAAGTACACGGAAATTTAGTAAAAAAACTAAACTGCTAGAAATGCAGTCGGAGATAGATAAAATTCAAGACAATATTTTTAAAATGCAAGAGGATATAGTTAATTTAGAGAGCGAAATAGATAACGAAACAAATTTAAATCCAGAAATAATAGAACAAAATAAAAAAGACAAAACAAGAATTGAAAAACTTTTAAAAATTTTCGAAAACCGTTTAGTTAAAAAAACAAACCGGCTTGAAAAATATGAGGAGTTTTTCGAGAATTCTTCAGATTCTGTAGATGAAAGCCAATCCGAAGATGACCTTCAAAGCGTTGACTTATCTACTCAGAATGTCACAAATTTTCAAAATGTTCAAAACTGGACCAAATCAAACAATGAATACGAACAAAAAGTAGACAATTTGTCGAAATCAATAAACAATATGCTAGTCAGGCAAACAGTTGGTAGTCAGTTACAAAACTTTGACGGAACCTCATGTTTAAAATGGCCAGTTTTCTTTTCACAATATAATTTGTCCACTAAAGTATGTTCGTTTTCACCAGAAGAAAATGTTTTACGCCTAAACAACTGTCTTTGCGGAGAAGCTAGAGAAACAGTAAAAATGCTTTTAATAACAGCAAAAACACCAGATGATATCTTGGATATACTGCAGAAAAAGTACGGTCGAAAAGAGCTTATAATGGAAGAGCTTTTGTCAGAAGTTCAAAAAATTCCATACGTAGCAAATCTTGACGTATTTTTGCAATTTAGTAATGCTGTTCGAAATATTGCTATTGTAGCACAAGATGGCATGTCAAACTTTGTAAATCAACGAAGTATTCTAGGAAAGTTGGTCAATAAACTTCCGCCACATTTACTTACGCAGTGGGGAAGCTATCTAGTAGAAAAAGGAATAGAAAGAAACGAAGAGACGCTCCAAAATTTTTCCCTTTGGGCTGAAAAAATGTCTGATGCAGTTTCTAGAATATCTTTCATGCCGAAATCTACAGAAACAAGCGACATCCAACAAGGTTCTAGTACAAGAAGTTTTACAAAAAAGTCACCACCACAACCACAACTAGAAACTGTTATAAAACAGTGCAAGATTTGTAAAAAACCAGAGTTTCATCCACCAGAGAGATGTACAGAATTCCAAAGTGCAGATGCCCGGCAACGTTGGAAAATTGTTCAAAAACTTAATCTCTGTTTCTGTTGCCTTAGAGGTCACTCAGGAAAATGCAAGAAAAGAGAACAATGTGGCATTAATCAATGCGTGAAATATCACCACAAATTACTCCACAAAGAAGCTTTTCAGGCTCAAGAACCGAGGTTTAACATTGAGAATATTCACAACGCGAAGGCAGATGACACAAAATGCACGCTTTTAAAACTTGTACCAGTGAAAATTTAAATTCCAAATGGAATTTTCAGTAGTAATACCCCTAGGGTCTAGATAATACCGAAATAATTTTGTCATAGAGAATGCTGAAAGCGTGTTGCTTGATAATAGCCCAAGGCCGCAGGCCGAGGGCTATTATCTTTGAGCAACACGCTTGAAGAATTCTCTGCGACAAAATTTTGAGTATTTATCAAGACCCGAGGAGTATTCGATAAGATAATTTTTTAATTTGTGGATATCAAAAAATTGATTGTCAATCTGACGCTTAATACTTTTCAATACAAACTTTATTAGTTTTAATCAAATATTATTCATTTTTATTTAAAACTACAGTTGTGAAAAGTACAATTGGTAAATTAATTGAATCGTTAGATGCAATACCTAATCTTCGCGACATTTTTAATCCAGTTGTCAGTGTGACGTTTAATTAATGTTTAATAAAAAGTAAACACCAAACTGAAAACACCACATGTAGGGTATTATCGCTGTAATACAGCGGTGATTGGATGAAATTTCACACATGACTTGAAATTAAGTAATTTGATTGGTTACTATATTCAGTAAAAAATTATCTGTATAACCGCCCTTCTAGATGAAGGTAGTACCGCAACACTTGTAGAATCTTCGTTTGCTAAAGAGATTGGATTATCTGGTCCTGTCAAACCACTGTGTTGCAAATGGACTGGAGAGATTTCCCGTTTTGAGGCCAATTCTCAAGAAATCGAAACTGTTATTGCTGCAAAAAATAGTCCTGTTTTTCATGAACTGAAGCACATACGAACGGTATCGAATCTAAATCTCCCTGAACCTAAACATGATCTTCAACTTTTGTCCGAAAAATACCCCTCATTAAAACAATACATTGCTGATTTACAAGAACTTAGCAAACCATTGCTGCTTATTGGTCAGAACAATATTGACTTAATTGTTTCACGGCAAATAATCCACCCTCATCCATCATATCCAATGGTGTCGAAAACAAAAATAGGATGGACCCTACATGGTACCTGTGACTTACAAGACAATAACCATAAGCATGCAGAAATTGCAGTTCTATGCTGCGAAAAAGCAGATGACAAGTTGGACGAAATTGTAAGAAGTTACATGAATTTAGAAAAAGTAGGAATTATTCAACCAGTTTTCGACCGTAAAAAGACAAAAGATGATCAGCGAGCTCTATCTATAGTGGAAAATTCAATAAAATTATGTGGTACTCAATACAAAATTAAACTTCCTTGGAAAGAAGATAACCCAAAATATCCCGAATCTAAATCGATGGCAATGCAAAGATTGTTATGTCTCGAAAGACGCTTGTCAAAAGACAAAAAGATACGCGATCGATACTGCGAAGAAGTACAAAAACTCTTTGACAAAAACTACGCAGTGCCATTAAAAAATGATGAGATTAAAAAAGTTAATTGGTTTTTACCACATTTTCCGGTACTGAATCCAAATAAACCTAATAAAGTAAGGTTAGTCTGGGATGCTGCTAGTAAAAGCCATGGTTCTTCATTAAACGATTTGCTACTCACTGGTCCTGATATGCTGAAATCACTCTTTCGAGTCCTGCTAACTTTTCGTCTAGAAAAAATTGCATTTGTAGGAGACATAAAGGAAATGTTCAATCAAGTCCTTATAGACGAAGAAGATACATTCAGCCAATGCTTCTTATGGAGAAATGCAAACAAAAATGTACCTCCAAAAGTTTATAAAATGAACGTTTTGTTATTCGGCACTACCTGTTCACCATTTATAGCACAATTTGCGAAAAATTACAATGCAGAAGCACATAGGATTCAGTATCCAGTAGCCGCAGACGCAATAATCAAGAAGCATTACGTCGATGATTATCTCGATAACACAGAAACAACAGAAAGTGCTATTAAACTGATAAACGAAGTTATAGAAGTCCACGCAAAAGGAGGGTTCATGATCCGAAACTTTATTTCAAATTCCGAAGAAGTGCTGAAAGGGATTCCAGCTAGTCATGTTGCTGAAGGCCGAATCTCCCAATTAGATCAAAGCAATTCTGAAAACAGAGTCCTAGGTTTGCTATGGAAATCGAAAGAAGACTGTTCCACTTTTAACCTAAAATTTGACAAGATACCGAAAAATATTCTAAATGGCACTGAAATTCCAACCAAACGACAAGTCCTAAAAATTGCAATGTCCCTGTACGATCCACTAGGTTTTCTGTCACCTGTCACAATCAAAAGTCGCATTATTTTGCAAAATATATGGCGCTCAGGCATTGGATGGGATGATTCTATCACTGACAAAATGCTAAAAGATTGGACTGCCTGGTTAAAAGAATTGGAATCTGTTAAAGAAATCAAAATACCAAGATGCTTTAACCCGAGACATAAAGAAGCAAGCAGAATAGAACTCCACACCTTTTCAGACAGTAGCGAAGAAGCATACTCAGCAGTAGTTTTTTTACGTCTAGTCTTCAATGACGACATTTCAGTATCCTTGATCGCCTCCAAAGCAAGAGTTACCCCGTTAAAAACTCTGACAGTCCCCAAGCTAGAGTTAACCGCTGCTCTTATGGGGGTTAGACTATGCGAAGAAATCATGAAATCTCTTGAAACACTCAAAATTCACAGAAAATATTTCTGGTGTGACTCGAAAACTGTACTTCAATGGCTACGCACAGAAAAGAAGTTGCAAACATACGTTGCAGCAAGAGTTGGTGAGATTCTGGAGTTTACCGATGTCAAAGAGTGGAGATGGGTTCCGTCATCTGAAAATGTAGCCGATGACTGCACACGCGGTACCACTAAAACTAAATTTGAAAATTCTTCAAGATGGTTTAGCGGTCCAAAATTCCTATATTTGAACGAAAAAGAATTCTCTGTTGAAAGATCAATGCAATCCGAAGATGCTCTATGTTTCGAAGAAATTTCTCTAGTTTTGGATGAACCTAAAGAAGAAAGTTTACCAGAAATTAAAACTCACTACACCTGGATAAAAATATTGAGAATTACAGGAAGAATTTTACAGTTTATTCAAATATCAAGAAAAAACAAAAATAAAGACACAACGTTTTTAACCTCTGAAGAACTACGATGGGCTGAGAAACAATGGTGGAGATCAGTACAACAAGAATATTTTATGACAGACATACAAAACACACAAAATAACAAACCAAACCGTAATGGCAGACTGCCGAGATTGCCTCTTATTTTGGACAACGACAAAATACTCAGAATACGAAGTAGAATTCAAAATATGAATGAAACAACAGTCGTTGAAAAAGAACCTATTGTTCTTGATGGTAAACACCCATATGTACAGAAAATGATTATTCACATTCACAAAATGTTTGGTCATCAAGGTCTAGAAACGGTTCTTAACGAATTACGACGAAAGTTTAACATTCCGAAATTACGACAATACGTGAAGAATATTATTAAAAAATGCTCAGACTGCAGAAGAAAGTTTGCTAAGCCGATGCAACCTCAAATAGGACTTTTACCAAAGGAACGATTACTTTACCAGGAAAAACCTTTCACGTCCACTGGTTTGGATTTTTTTGGTCCATTTTTCGTTAAAATTGGTCGTCGAACAGAAAAAAGATATGGCGCGATATTCACATGTTTAACAATGCGTGCGATTCATGTTGAGATTGCTCACAGCCTAAGTTCAGATTCATGCATTATGGCAATTCGTCGATTTTTGTCCAGAAGAGGTGAAGTAAAAGTTATATGGTCCGACAATGGGACAAACTTTCACGGTGCAAACAGAGAGTTACTTGAGGCTTTTGAAGAATTCGAGCTGCAGACTGTTATTAATGAAGTAACCAATCGAGGTATCCTCTGGAAGTTTAATCCGCCCTTAGCTCCGTTTATGGGAGGAATCTGGGAGCGCCTAATTGGGTGCTTCAAGAGAGCACTATCAGCCATTCTCAAAGATCGACATCCCACCGAAGAAGTTCTCCAAACCGTATTCGCTGAAGCAGAGTTTATAATGAATAGCAGACCACTCACACCGGTATCAGAACACTTTGAAGACAATCCAAGTATTACTCCCAACGATATACTCATAGGCAGATCCACAAATATTAATGTTCCAGGAGTATTTAATGATGGCGATTTGCATGCGAGAAAACACTGGAGAGTATCACAGATTTTAATCGATCAATTTTGGAAACGATGGTTGCGCGAATACCTACCCACTTTGATACCATCAAAAACATGGAGTACATCTGAACCAAATTTGAACAAAGGTGATTTGGTAGTTATAAACGACAGCAATTTACCACGAAACGATTGGCCAATGGGAATTGTCAAAGAGACATATAAAGGAAAAGACGATGTTGTACGAGTTGCTGACGTTCGCACTGCTCATGGAACCTATAAAAGACCAGTCCGAAAGTTGTACAAAATTCAAGATTGTATTGAAAAATAGCTTTTCAATACGAAGGGGTAGAATGTTACAGAAGATGTGAACGCTCCGTATATTTGTTCTTTTTGTAACATGCTGTTCATTGTTGTTTATCTTGACAAGTATTGTCAAATTATTATTATTAGTTGTCAATATAATCTTTAGAGTTTTCAACCTGACTTTTCCTGCATTTTATATTAAAATAGTCTAAGAATCCTACCAGACACCTCTCTGACCATTTCTCCGATACAGTAACTAAAATATTTTTTTAAGGGTACAAAAACATTTCTTTTTTATTTAAATTCAACCAAATTACAACTAATGATTTAATTGATAACGTACCTTAAAGTAACCAAATTATGCATGATAAATATTTTAAATCAAATGTTCGAAATGCCCTCCATCGGTTTCTTGACAATATGCGAATCTACGGACACATTCATCAAGTACATTGCGGATGACTTCTGGAGTAATGAGACTCATTTCATGCCTAATTCTATCTTTTAAGTTCTGTAAATTTTGGGGTCTATTGACATAAACTTTTGATTTTATGTAACCCCACAGGAAAAAGTCTAGAGGTGTTAGATCTGGCGACCTTGCTGGCCACTCTATAAAACCTCGTCTTCCGATCCATCTCCTGGGAAAGCAATTATTTAAAAATTGACGTACTTCACGTGCGTAATGCGGAGGGGCTCCATCTTGTTGAAACCAGATATTGTCACTAGGTAAATTTGCATTATTGGCATTTGGATACATGTTAGCAAGGACAGGTATAAGTTGATTTCTCAAAAAAGTTAAATAACGTTCTCCTGTTAGATTTTCTTCAAAGAAAAAAGGGCCAATGATTCTGTCATCGATGATCCCTGCCCATACATTCACTTTCTGAGGATATTGCGTGTGTGCCTCAGTCATCCAATGTGGGTTTTCTTGACTCCAATACCTGCAATTTTGACGATTCACAGTACCATGTAAAAAAAATGTGGCTTCATCGGAAAAGAGGATTTGATTGATGAAACGTAGATTGCCGATACATAAATCCTGCATAATTTCAGAAAATTGAAGCCGGCGATCGGGATCGTCGTCGTTTAATTCCTGGTGTAGTTGAATTTTGTAGGGATGGTATTTTTCTTTTTTTAAAATACGTAATACCGATCGTTGGGAAACTCCAGCATATTCACCCATTTGTGTTGAACTACTGTGAGGATTGTCATGGACATTTAATAAAACATCAAGTTTCACATTGTCTGCAATTTTAGGACGCCCAGCGTTTGGAATATGTTTAACGTGCCCAGTTTCTCCAAATTTTCGGACTATTTTACTTACTGTTGATTGGCTGATGGGTCTGTCTGGATATTTTGCGTTGAATAAATTGCATACCTCGTTCTGTGTTCTTTTTGTATCTCCACATCCGCTAAAAATTAATATTTCTATGCGTTGTGTTTCATTTAGGGGAGCCATAATTTAGTAATCAAAAGTAAAAATTACAATTGACAACTGATGACAATTCACAAAATCAAAAAATATTTACGACAATAAATATTACAGTAACTATGCCAATATCACTTGCTTGATTTAACATTTGACAAAAAGTTTCAGTGTTTATGAGATAACTTTTTGTGTCCATTATTATTTTTACTTATTTTTGCTTTTTTAAGTATTTATTTCAGAAAGTCATGGCAAGAACCGATGGATGGCATTTGGAACATTTAATTTAAAATAATTATTATGCATAATTTGGTTACTTTAAGGTACGTTATCAATTAAATCATTAGTTGTAATTTGGTTGAATTTAAATAAAAAAGAAATGTTTTTGTACCCTTAAAAAATATTTTAGTTACAAATGTAATGTCGTTAAATAGAGAATTAAATTCTCCTTCAAATGAGGTGTCGCATTATACCGATTTCTATTTAAAAAAATTAACGATTACGTCACTACACCCACACCGGTGACGTCATCCTTACTCCATGTACGTTATAAGATGGGTATTTTATAACAAAAATCGACCTGTTTCGGGATTACCCTCAAAACTCGACGGTTCTCGAAATAATGATAATATTCCATAAATTAGCCGTCCACTGTATAGGTATCGCAAGTGGGATGTTATAGACAAAAACTCGAATAATAAAAAGAATGCTCCAATAAAAAAATAGTGAAAATTTAAATAAAAAATTATTCCCTCATTGCGAAAACATTTAATGAATGCTTATTCCGGAACTATGGTCGTAGCTAGGGACTGTGTAACACGTTTAAGGCGTGAGTAGGTATTATATTTATGTTTCTCAAAAAAAATTTGGTGAAAATAATTTGGATCCTTGTCTCTACTATCATAGGACATGCCGGACGGCTCAAGCGACCTTGATTAATTGTCTGATGAATTCACTTACTGAGATACAGGGTGTTTTTACTTCTCGTTTAATCATTCCAAAAGCTATACCTTTTTGTCACACCACAACAGTTATTGCCAGATTGGATATCAAATTAAAATGAATGCACCCGAAATCACGATTTGGGCTCGTTTCTGCTACTAATTACGAACGAAGCCTACGCAACGTGACTCTGCCTTTAAAATGCAAAATATTTTGTGGTACAGATATTCACTTGCAGAGCAGGATTTTCTTTGAATAAGTAATTCAAAAGCGAATAGCCAGTGATTTATTCAAGAGCACGCAACTTTTTGGTGATAATTAAAATTTTAAAAGTTTATCCAAAATCAATTACTGGAGCTATGAACGTAGTCGTCTCGTTTGCCGGCTTTTCACTTTGATCGGCACATACAGCCAGAAACCACAAAACCTACCAGCTGAGTCCCACAAAAAATTATCAATCTACTAAGGGGTACATTAGATTCAGTTGTATAAACAGTTTGGAACGTTTCAATTAACTCGTACACGGCCTGCACGATTTTCATAAATTTTGGATTGGGATGGGTTTATAGTACATCCAATAGTGGTTTATACATTGTTATCAGGTCTCTCGTTTCTTTTGAACGATAACAATCTTTGTTATTTCAAACAGCTCACTTTACATTTTTTTTTATTTTCAAGTTTTTTTAAAAATACTTTCCTTGTAGTGTTTCCTATTTTCAAATGTGATCTGCTATTAATGGCACGCCACTGCCTCCAAACAATTTTAAGTTCGTTAAAATAATGATTTTAGTGCGCCAAGTCTATATTTACCATAATTCCGGTGGTTAAGGTGGACGTGGCTAAGCACCCTGTTTGCGCCAAAATGCTTGCGAGGTTAATCAACCAACCAATGGTCACCCAGTTAGGACCAAGTTGTGGAATTTGCAAGTGCTACAATTGTCACGGCAGTCACCCCGTGAACTCTGACAATTGCCATGTATACATTAAAAGAATAGAGTACTTAGAGGAAAGAAGAGCTACAAAAACCAAGTCAAATAAGGAGTACGAAGCCCCACTACCATAATCAACACTTGGTAAGAGAATACAAACGGAGATATTGACATCAACAATTCACATCAAAATTTCAATAATCAAACTGAATCCAGCGCACTGAGACTACATCCCGCCAACAGGAGGCCAGACCAATCAAGAAGATAGCATAGACCAGATGTTTCACTTAAACAACATGTTCACTGAATTAAATGAAATAATCCACATAGAGGAGATGACCAGTGCCGTTACAGATCTATGTATATGTATATAACGACTCACTTAAGGCAAGTACGAAGCTCGATAAGTTCATGATCTATAATAGGTTTGTTCAGAATATCGACATATATATAAAACTTCTAAAGCTATGGGGAGTAATAAAGGTATTGATGTCAATCTAATAATACTTAGATTGCCATCAATACATCAATACCTGTACTCCCCAGAGCCTTAGATGTTTTATATATGTCGATATTCTTATAGTTAAAATAATACCCTTCTTGGTGTGCGTCATCGATTGTGACGTATATCCGGGTTTTGGCTAGGTCGTTTATTTTATTTGCTATTCTCACATTTAGCTAACCCTAAATTTAATAAATAAGATCATCAGGATTGTATTTAGCCAAATTCGAGAAGGCTATGCAATTAATAATTACCAGCTTCTTTTTCTAACTGAAAATACTTGAGAACTTTCAAAATCCTGATGTTTTTCCGTGTATTCATGCATATTTTTGTATAATTCATATAAATAAAACAATAAGATTAATATTCACTTTTCATAAATAATAATTGACCGTGAACAACAAAGTACAGACCTGTCAAGAACTGTCAGTGTGACAGTAGAAAAAGACGTAAGACTTATTGCGGCTACGAAAGTAACGCCTTCATAGTATTTTAAACTCTCGATTGATAAGTTGATCTTTAGCGTAATCTAAACATCAACTAATCAAATTTTTGTAAGTCAAAGATTAGGGTTAACGTTTGTAATACATTTAAACGGTTCATTATTGTGATATTTTGATTAGGATTAATCACAGACCTGCTTTTTTTTCCATTTCTTCCTACGTAATGTGTCAGAAAGACATTAACAATCGATGACGCACACCAAGAAGGGTATTATTTCAACTATAACACACCTATTATAGATTTTATGCAAACGTCGGAGGGGTCAAGACAAAAATACATGATATTGTACTTTTTTAAAATGTATAACCAAGACACTTTATTGTTATCAGAAACAGACACCCTAGTGATAACATAAAGCTTAGAAATTCGTTTCATCCGATACACAGGGACGACAGTATCACGTCAGGTAGAAGATTGTTATTAGCAACTAAAAAAAATCTCATTTCCAACATCCTGAAAAAAAAACCTCTATCGAACACATTTCTGTGCTTATCGAAAAGAAAATTGTTGTAATAGGGGCATATAGTTCACCTAGGAATAAAATGGCTGATGACGATCTCACACAGCTTTTCTGCGAGAATGCCGATTGCAATGTCTTCTGTACCACTAGTACCACTTCAAGTTCTCAAAATTTCAACACCCTGTATTTCGAAAAGTAGCTAGACCCCTTAATGGCGCAAAAAAATTATGTAAATAATAGTAAAAATTTATCCGAACAAATTCAAGTAGATCACTAGCACTGCGAATACCAGCTTTGCATAGAATTTCAATATAGCATCGGTGGTTCAGTGGTTAGAATGCTCGCATTGCACGCGGGCGGCCCGGGTTCGAATCATATTTATTATTATGAATCGCTGCTTCGTAAACGAGAGAGAGACTAAGGAGGCACAAGCACGCAAAAGCAAGGCACATAACGAAGCAATGTAACATAACGCAGCGTAACGTAACGCGTAACGGTCAGATCTTTTGCGTCGCGACCCTTGGTCGCTCAAACATAACCTGGCGTAAAGAACTAAAGTTCCAAAAATAATAAGATTTATATTTTTTCAATGAACAGAATCGAACAGAACAATATAAAAATAGCATGAACAAAATTTCACCAAAATGCAAATTATATTTTAAATTGATCGAGAAGTATAAATGTCACTTCTGACATTTCGTTAATTTCGAAGAAATTTAAATTATTTTATTTGGAAATTTTTTCAATACGATCGCGCAAAAAATGGTATAAGCATTTCGAACGATAAGGGTAATACCGGTCTCCAGTGCTGTCGACCGGTAAACAACCCTTACCGCTCTCGATACCTAATATAATAATAATTTTTTCGAATTGAACGAAATGTCAAGAGTGACATTTATATTTCTCGATCAGTTTAAAATATAATTTGCATTTTAGTGAAATTCATTACTTATTAATATTATCTGTTCGATTCTGTTCATTGGAAAGATATAAATAAACTTTGTTTCTTTTGTGTAATAAATGAAGTAATGTATTATTTAGGACCACTTGAATGTATGTAGGGCTAAGACGTCGGTAAGTAATTTACTTACCGACGTCTGAACAGTAAGTAAATCACTTACCGACGTGTTAGACTTTATAGAAACCAGTAAACACAACCTACCGTCCTGACAACGGATGCTGTAAATAAACAAAAAAGATCAATCGCGCAAAAAATCTAATGATGAACTTGACTCTGTACTCGCAGAACTTCAAAAGAATAACAGCTGCAGGAGACTTGACTACGAAAATAGTGACAATACATAACAAAGCCAACAATCTACCCGACTAAATCTTAGACAGAGTGAAGGAGAAGAATGCAACAAGGGAAGACTGGCAAAAGACCCGAGACTGCACGTACAAAAACAGGATGTTGGAATTTCAATATCAAATCAATTATGACACATCACTAAGAAACAAGAACTGGAACAGCTACCATGTAAACATGAAGCCAGGAGAAACAAATCTATGGGGTATAACGAAACGATTGGAAAAAAAGAGGACAACAGTAACGAAAAAGAAAAACGACGGAGAGACTCTTACAGACCAAAACGACATAGCGCGAATTTTCGGGGAGCATTTTCAGTCAAACTTCACAAACAGTGCGGCTGACAATGTAGAACTCGAATATATTCTCAGAGAAAATGAGAAACTCACTCAGATACAGCTCGAAATGCCAAATAAATTCAGGACAACCACCAAGGAGCTGTATATAATTATAGGAAGACTCAAAATTGAAACCGCCCCAGGTAGAGACGGTATTCATAATAATTTGATCAAGAATCTACTTCCCAAAGCTGTTTTTCTCCTTGTCAAAATAACTAACGCAACTTATAAGGGTAATTAACCATGCACGGGAAGGCTTTAGGGATAAATAACCAGCTATTCTGGTTCCCCTAGACATTCGTGAAGCTTTTGACTCTGTCTGGCTTTCCAGATTAACTTTCAAGTTAACGGAGTTTGGCATTCCGGGGTATTTGGTATTACTTTTAAATGCATATCTGATAAACAGGAAATTTCACATGAAGATAGGCAGTGCTGAAACATACACTGTGACGGCATTAGTACCGCAAGGCCCGGTAATCTCACCTATCCTGTACTCGCTTTTCACGGCAGACTTCCCTCTATGCAGTGCCAACCTAACATAACAGCTCTGTATGTGGACGACGTCTGTCTGGTTCAAACAGCAGATCTAGCGCTTAAAATAAGAACAAACTGATGCTTAATGCTTCCAAAACACAGTATATGGTTCTGAGAGGCCAATTTAGAAAACACTCTAGTTTGACTAAAAATCTCAAAATACAAGGTAACGTGATTTCACCAAAAACTTCAATGGAATATCTAGGCTACGTTATCAAACAAAACACCAATCCAAAGTACTTGGGCCAGTACACAAATACACAATTAAGCTACAGTGAGCAAACCACCTCCCAAACTACGAGGTTGAAAACCAAAAGCAAAAAAACGACAAATCTTCACCATCCGTGTCAGGATCTCCCGATATTCCAGAACTGAACCCTGAACAGATTGAGAGTACGTCACACCTATCGAACAACTACTTTTGATGTATTCTCAAATAAGTTTTAATTTGAACCACTCAATGATCACTTTATCGCTGCAACCAATTTTATTTTGGAGAAATATTTAGATACTCGATTTCAAATAAAGCTAAAGTGAGAAGTTTGCTTACAAAGTCTATTTTATTTCGAAGCTAAACATTTTCATTCTTTATTTTTTCTCTTATTTTTTGGGAATGAAAACCAATATGACATATTTTTTTCGTTGTGTCAGATAGGGACCAAAAAAATATTTTTTTCGTTGTGTCAGATAGGGACCAAAAAATTATTACATCATTATTTAATCTTGACAAAGGTAGCTGGAACGCTACCGAAACGTCGAAATAAAAAAATAAAAAACATTATTGTGGTTTTCATTCCCAAAAAATAAGAGAAAAAATAATAAATAATGCCACAAGGAACTCACAGAAGATATTATCATTCTTACTTATTTTTACTTTTACAATTTTGTGTTCTCGATATTTCATTTTGTTTTTCTTGTTATATGATTGTAAATAATTCAAGAACAATAAATATAAATATTATAATTATTGTTTTAATTATTATATTTTATTGATAACCATTTCAATAAATTTTTATTTATACCTTAGCTTTGTAATAACAAAATAGCAAACCTCCAAATATTATATTAACATGTTTAGAATATGTGATTCAAAACATTCAAATACTCGCTTCTCTACGAGTTAGGATCTTGAATATAATTTCCTTTTATTCGAACAAAAATTTAAAAACGTACATCGCATTTAGTAGAAACAATTTTCATTGAATATTTTAAGTGAACCCGTTCGAAATGATAAGCTACTGTGCATTGTACTCGCCCCTTATTTAGGTTGCGACCAAATCATTGTATAGGTAATAATGTGTGAAGACTGGTCTACATTTAATAGTCATTGGTTTATTAACATAATATATCGCATAAATGACTGTTAAGGGGCATCTACCAAATTCGACCTTGCACAATTATGCTTTGTATATTTTTTTGTTTCCCTACGTCCTCACGTTTAAGTTCACATAACGAAAATTTTATTAGAAATATGAAAGCTCCGCAACATGTAGGTAGCCAAGCGGTCCAAGCGGATTTTGGTTCACGTACTACTATAAGCTTCGTCAGTACTAAACTGGGAGATCGCCGAGACCGGCAAGCGTTGTATCAACCATAGATAACATGTATCAACAATGGAACGGCACGCGACTACCGAAGCAGAGAGACAATGT